>JAODPA010021683.1:0-12942 GCA_025585075.1 Nepenthes mirabilis | reverse complement strand
TTTAATTAATTTTCTATCACACTCAAACTATCCAAAAATAAATAAATCCAAATTAATTTAGATAAAAATATTCGGGATATTACAAAAAGTGTGGTAGACCATGTAGAGATCAAAATCTTGTTTGCTATTTAAGGTACGTAAATCTCAAGGACGATATTTTTAAAGGAGGAAAGAATTGTAACACTTGATATATTTTGTTCATAATTTATGATGTCACAGTACATGCATTAGGTTAATTTAAAAAATAGTTTTATAATTTTAAGAAAAAATTGGATCAATAGGACTTAGTCTCAATGGATGATGGGTGCCTGTTTTTGTGTCTGTATATGGTTAAGGCAGCAGTTATATGCATGATGCATGTTTTTAAAACACTTATGTGCATTTATGTCAAAACGGATGGCACCTGATGTACATTTCTATTAGCACTCATATGCAAATAAGGCAAAAAATAGCACTTGATGCAAACCTATATGATGCTTATGTACCAGTTAGGTATTTAAGGGCTATTCACCTGATTTTCGGTCATTTTGCTAGAGAAAGTAGAGAGAAGAAAAAGAAAAAGAAGAAGAATGAGAATGAGAAAAAAAGAGATTTTAGAGTTTTATTATGTTAGATCTGTTAGATTAAAGATTTAAATAAAATATTTCTAAATCCGTTCTTTGATTTATTTCATATATCCTTTGATTTTACATATTTTTTTATTTTTATTATACATAAATGCTACCATTTTATCCCCATGTTTTATATATTATTGCATGTTTATGTTTCTCACTGAATATTTTAAAGTTTTATTGGATTTTTTAAAAAATTCAAAGGTTTTATTCATTTTTCATATAAGAAAGAAATATTTTTAAATATTATATCCCTGTATGAATATTTGTGATGAAAAGTCATAAACTTGTGCATTTGGCCTGTAATGTTGATAATCCATGCATGTACTCGATCAAAACTCTATTTTAATTTGATATAAGTTTGTATTTTTTTGATAGAGTGAAAAAAATTATATTTGTATTTTTAATTATTTGCATATTATTTGAATTTCTTTATTATTATTCATTACCTCCTCATGCCGAGGTCATGACAAAAGGAGTATTATTCATTTTTGATCTGGATCATTATCTACTTTGCAAAATGCTCTTTCATTTTCTTTATTATCAGAAACTCAGTGATAGAAGCTAAGAAGTTTACAAAAAAATTATGGCACCACTGAGAATGACAATGATAACAATAACTTGTTTTGTTTCTTCATAGGATATGATTATTCAATTTTGCAGAAGTCATCTAAGAAGAGAAGTGGAGAAAAGCTAAGGATGGGGAGATCGAGGCAATCCAAAAATTAGTATATAGGAAGTCACCACTTTACCAAAATCTCTTAAACCTATCAATATAAACAAGATGAAGAAAAATGCAACCGGTGAAGTGCAATAATTCAAAGCAAGGTTGGTTACCAATGGCTCCAAGCAAGTAGATGAGTTTAACCATGGAGAGGTGTTTGCATCCATTACTTTAATGGAGATCATCAATGTGCCGGTCTTAATCGCCACTCAACAACAATGGAAGATTTATCAACTTGACATGATATCAACATTTATGAATGGTTTTTTTGAAGAGAGCTATCTGTTGAACAACCCTTGTTATATATCAAAGTTGGGAACAAAGATAAAGTTTGTAAGTTGAAGAAAGCTCTCCATGGGATTAAATAAGAACCACTTGGAATGCAATAATTGATAGGTATTTTGATGATAACGGTTTTGGGAAATGCCTTTTTGTGCATAAACTTTATATGAAAACTTTTTGTAATATAGATGTATTGTTTATAGGTCCCCATATTGATTACTTGATTTTTATGGAAAACAATTCCACATTATTTGATGAGTTTAGACAAAGAATGCTTAAGGAGTTTAAATTGACGGATAATGGCTTGGTGTCTCATTACCCCAAGATTGAAGAGTGCAAAGAGAAGATGGGATCTTCATATTTCAAAGTGCCTATGTGAAGGATGTTTTTACGAAGTTCCATATGGAAGTATGCAATCCATTCAATACCCCCATAGCAAATGGCTTAGAATTCAGGAAGAATATTCACAGTAGTGGTGTCGATCTTACACAAGAGTGAGCTAAGCTAATTTTGTGCACATAAGCTTATTTTTATGTATTTTTACAAAGAACTATTGTGGATATGGATAACATATATATTATTTTATAGATCTATTTGGTTTTCTTTATTCTTGCTTGAGCCAAATGATAAAAAATTATTATGTCCAGTTCCATTAGGGGGCCAAATCACAATTTGTGGAAAGCCTTTGATGACTTCCTTATGAAAACGTCAATTTTCATTTGGCTATAAATGGTATTTCTTTATTCTTTGTGATATTGACCACATTTCTAATCTCTATTTACATTTTCGTGGGTTGGTAAATCAGAAGTCTTCGATACCTTACTTGTATGAGGCTAGATATTATTTGTAGTGTCACTTTGGTTAATATGTATATAGAAGCACTAAATCAAACTTATTTCGATACACAAAATAAACCTCTGTTTTATCAAAAGCACCATCAATGATGGTTTATTTTATTCATGTGCTAATGAATATGATCTTCATAGGTATATAAATAGTAACGAGGAAGATATTTGGATGAACAAAAGAGTACAACTGGATTTGCTTTCTTCATTTGCAATTCGACTTTTACATGGTGTTCAAACAAGCAAGTAATTGTTATGCTATGAACTAGTGTAGCAGAGTATATGGCATCTAATTTTACTGTGTCCGGCAATTTGACTTAAAAATTAACAAATTTTTTAGAAATTTCTTTAAGAAAGTGCCTCAAAAATTTATATTGACAATACGCCTACAATTGCAATGATGAAAAGTCCTATATTCCATGAAAAAAGTAAGCACTTTGACACGTGTTGCCCTTTAAATTGTGGGCAAACGAAGAACAAAGAAGTTGAGTTCATATATTGCTAGTTTTATGATCAAGTTGCCAATGAAGACCTTAGACTAAATGTGTTTAAGGGGAATATTGAATATTAAGCCCAACTAATTAGGGGATTTAAAATCTAATTAGGTATATTAATATTTTTTATTGCCTTATTCCTAGGTTTTAATATTAACCAATTAGGGAATTTGAAATTTGATTATAATTATAATTATTTTTTTATTTTTTCCCAATGTGATTTAACATGAGTTATATTTTGAAATTAAATTTAAAAAATAGAAAGCTCCAAATTAATGTTATATCAAGTGGGTCCTTATATTATGAAAAATCATACACTTGAATAAAAATTTTTATTTTTCTTCTCCATCTTTACCATCCTATTTTTATTTTTCTTTCATGGTGTATGAGTAGCTCCACCACTAACTCATTAATTGCCACTGAACAACACTTGCAGTAGTGGTTTAGCTAAATTCTACAGGAGTTTCATGTAAACTAGCTGAGTTAGGATTTTGATAAAATTTGGTTGTGTGAGATTCGATCCAAAGTCCCGGATAGATAATAAGATGCCCTAACTTGGCTATAGTTGAGAGAACAGAAAGGGACTTGGAGGACATGCCTCATGAACTTGAAGAATTTCTCAAATTGTTATACGGTCTATGTGACAAACCTGGTTATTTTGCTTGAATAACCTCCGCCAGTAAACATATAACTTAAGCCTAATAATAATAATATAAGATTTCTTCAAAAAATTGGGTAGAGTTTCATTTGTAAATCGAACGTTTGTCAAAATACAGACACCTGTAATCAACCTAGTATAATAATCAACAACTAGATCCCACAACGCAACAACACAATTTACAATTTATCGCACTACACAAGATCTAAACGCCACGATAATAGGGGTGGCACTGACATTATAACTCTAGTACAACGTCGGCCAAGAAAGATGCCAACTAGGAACCCACCCCAACCACGCCCACAATAAGAAGAACCTACAGAAGCATAACAGCCAAAATATACAGTGAAAACTAAACTTTCGTCCATCCACATAAATATCAAAAACATCATGAGACATGTTTATACAATTTGCAAAACTAGAACAAAAACTCATGTCTCATACATACGATTACGCTAAGTCTAAGTCCCAAACTTGCACACGATATCAGCTGCCAATTATGCTTCTATGGCCTACTCAGTCTCATCGACCATTAGTGCGTTTTCATCTGAAAAGAGAGATAGTAAGTGTGAGCATACATCTCAACATATGAAATCATACATCACTTCAACAGGCAGATAAACAATGAAAATGATAAATGGATGGGGGAAAACGTACACTTCCAACGAAACAGAAACATGAGACGAAAGGGGATATCTGGGATCGCCTGGGTCACATATTTGCACTAATTATATTTTATATATTTTTATTATTTTTATTAATCTTTGTGGACCAGGGTCAGTAGGTTGTACTACCCAATGATGCGAGAGAACGATGAAAGAAATGTGTTCGCTACACATTCTAAAGCACCGGCTACATTTTAGGCTTGCAATACTCGGCTATCGGCTCTATTTTTGGCCTGTAACACTCGGCCGCCAGCTACATTTTAGGCCTGCAGCACTTAGCCATCACAATTCGTCCCATATTCTCCGGGGACCAGGGCAATCCTCGTTCTTTCACAGTAGTGTCTTAAGGCGTACCATGAACATCACCCACCCCCATAAGTGACCGGAGTATTCCTTGGGTTCCCACCGTGATGTACGCGGCAAATCAGGGGACACCACCCCCCAATGAATATAAGTCCATGGTCCTAATTTTAAGATTTAATCTTTGCTTGAGGGAGGATCCACCACCTTCCATTTACATTCTCCAATCGGGAGATCATATTCCCATCACATATCTCATTCGGGAGATCAAATCTATCATATCGTACTTTGTGGATTTTCCTCCATTTACTTGTACGATTCATATCTTTCTTTTGGACTTAAGTCTTTTGATAATACATTTCATGTGCTTGGATATTAAATATATGGAGGAGAGCGAAATTTCTTACCCCAACATTCCATTTCAACTTGGAGGTCCTTCGGAGCGCAATTCTTTATAATTGGAGCACAATTTTTTTATTTTCAGGGCTTACAATGTAGTGTGAGTATTTACACATAAATTTTATAACAATTAAATGGTGGTAAATCATACAAATTCAGACATTCATCTCGGGTGAACAGTGTCAGGGGACATTTAAAGCTCCCCGATGCAGCGAACGGGTCACAACTTGTGAGATTGATTGTCCAGCTGATACATATGCATAAATGAGACGCGGCGATTCATATTTTGAGGTCAATTTATCAAAATACGGTGGAAAAATTTGAAAGCCCCAATTTTGCATGGGATAGGGTTTGGTCGAACCCAACCAGACGAATCGATGAGTAAATCAAGCAATAAGCTACTTATTTTTCGAACATTAGACATGGGTAACTTGCGTTTCATGGTTCGAGTGGGTATCAAGGAGAAAATACCCGATGAAAAATGAGTAACAATCGAAAGAGAACGAGTAGTGAGTATGATAACGCTTACCTCGACACGTACTATGATCTTTATAACTAGCTTTCAGAAGGATTTGGACTCCTCGGCCTTGATCTCCTCCTCTCTCTCTCTCTCTAGTTCGGCGCTCTCTCTCTGACTCTCCAAGGGTTTTCTTGCATGACAAATGTGAAAATGCGAAGTAGGTCACGTATATAATGTCGCCGGGCGCTCGAGCACCAGGCGAGTGGGCAACGAGCGTGGCCTCACTGTCGGTAGGCACTCGAGTACACAGCAGGCGCAGCTCTGATGGCAGCACTTCAATAGTCTGCAGTGCGATTTTTTCTCGGTTTAATTTCTGATACGTATACTTTTACGTACAATAAACCTAGTATTAATTATCATTAGATTAATTATCTTCCATTTATCATGTTTTTAGGCCTGGAGCCTTACAACTCTCTCTCACTTATAAAACTTTTGTCCTCAAAATTTATCGAATGCTAAGAGTCAAATCAATTTTACATACCTCAAAACAAGTGGGGATACTTTTCCCTGATTTCATCCTCTCTTTCCCACATCGTCTCCTCACTGAATAATTTCTCCATAAAAATTTCATAAGAGGGATCGTCCTTGAGCGCAAAATTTGGTCCTTATGATCCAAGATCTCCACCGTTTCCTCTACATATGATAAACCCTCACTAATAACCAAGAAATTATAATCAATCACATGTGCCAGATCATAGATGTACTTCCTCAACATCGATACATAGAAGACGTTGTGCACTTCGGATAAACTCGGTGGCAAAGCTAAATGATGTGTCACTTCACCAACTCGCTCAAGAATCTCAAATGGTCCGATGAAGTGTGGTTTCAGCTTCCCCTTAATGCAAAATCTGGAAATTCCTTCCACTGCGACACTTTGAGGAAAGTGAAATCTCTGACTTCGAATCTGAGCTCGGATCTCCTTTGATCAGCATAACTCTTCTGCCAGCTCTGGACAATTTTCATCTTCTCTAAAACCACTACGATGCTTTCCGATGTCTCTTAAATAACATCTGAACCCAATAAATGCCTATCTCTGGTCTCCTCCCAATGAATGGCAGATCGGCACTTTCTACCGTAAAGTGCCTCAAAAGAAGCCATACCAATACTCGTTTGGAAGCTATTGTTATAAGAGAACTTGGCTAGTGCTAAGTGATCATCCCAGTTTTCTTTGAACTCCAAGACAGAAGCCCGAAACATATCCTCTTGTATCTGGATCGACCGCTTAGATTGGCCATCGGTCTGAAGATGATAAGCCGTACTAAACTTCAGATTCATCCCTAACTCACGGTGCAAACTCTCCTAAAATTTAGAGATGAACCATGGATCACGATCAGACACAATAGATGCTAGCACACCGTGTAACCTCACGATCTCATTGATATACAGTTGTGCCAAACAATAATAGAAATATGTAGTCCAAATGGCAATAAAATGGGCAGACTTCATCAGTCAATCTACAATGACCCAAATTGCATCAAGATTCTTCAGAGTTCTGGGTAATCCTAACATGAAGTCCTTCGAGATGTCCTCCCATTTCCAACTAGGAACGGGCAGAGACTGAAATAATCCAGAAGGCTTCCTCCTCTCGGCCTTCAACTGCTGATAGATAAGACATTGGTTAACAAAGTTATGATCTCCCTTCGTATGTTCCTCCACAAGAACCTTTTCCTCAAGTCCTAGTACATCTTGTTTATACCAAGGTGAATCGTGTACCGAGTCTTATTGGCCTCCTTCATTATTTCTCCCTTTAGTTCTTTGTCATCTGGAACACATAACCGTTCCCTAAATCTCAAAATTTCATCTGTATGCACATTAAAATCAGCTCAGGAGTTTCTGCCAAGGTCTCCCGCAATGTCCATAAAAAATAGATCATTCACCTGCCATTCCTTTATCCTCTGGAGGAACTCAGGCTGCACCTGCAAAAAGGACAACATCATCCTATTGCTTTTAACGTAGCACTGAATATGACAAGACTTCAGGAAATCTAACAACTCCATCTGCTTAATCTGTAATGTCGCCACCAAACAAGTTTGGTGACTTAGGGAATCCGCGACCACATTTGCTTTCCCTGGCCGATACTGGATCTCACAATTATAATCTTTGAGGAACTCAATTCATTGTCGCTACCTCATATTCATCTTCTTCTGCGAGAAAAAATACTTAAGGCTCTTGTGGTCAGAGTACACTAAAAACTCTTCGCCATACAAATACTGCATCCAGATTTTCAACACAAACACCACAGCAGCCAGCTCCAAATTGTGGGTCGGGTAGTTCTTCTCATGGACTTTTAATTACCAAGACCCTTAAGCTACTACCTTCCCCCTTTGCATCAAGACACACCCGAGTCCCACTTTGGAAGCATTGCAATACACTTCGAACCCACCGAAATTATCAGGAAGAGTCAAAATCGGGGCAGCTGTCAACCGATCTTTCAACTCTTGGAAGCTTTGGTCACACTCCTCGGTCAAGTCAAAGCTCACTTCCTTCTTCGTCAGACGGGTGAGGGGTAAGGCTATCCGAGAAAAATTCTCCATGACAGGACAGTAATAACCGGCCATCCCTAAAAAGCTTCAGACCTCCAACACGGTCATACGTCGACTTCAATTAATCACCGCTTTGATTTTCTGTGAGTCTACTGAGATGCTTCCATCAAAAATTACATGGCCAGAGAATACTACCTTATCGAGCCAAAACTGACATTTCTTTAACTTTACGAACAACTGATACTCTCAAATAGTTTATAGCACGATTCTCAAGTGCCCCTCATCTTGGTGCAATCCTTGGAATAAATCAGAATATCATCAATGAAAACCTCGACAAACTTATCCAAACAAGGCTAGAAGATATGATTCATCAAATCCATAAACATGGCTGGTGCATTAATCAACCCAAACGGCGTCACAAGGAACTCATAGTGGCCATATATCATTGGAAAAGCCGTCTTCACCACATCCTCCTTCTTAATGTGAAGTTGATGTATCCCGATTAAAGGTCAATCTTAAAATACACTCAGGACCCCTATAACTGGTCAAAGAGGTCATCGATATGCGAAAATGGATACTTGTTCTTGATTTTGATCTTATTCAGCTCACGATAGTCTATACACAATCTCAAGGTCCCATCCTTCTTTTTGACAAATAGGACGAGAGTGCCCCATGGCGAAATACTAGGTCTAATAAAACTCGTATCGAGCAAGTCTTGCAACTACTGTTTCAACTCCTTCAGCTCATTAGAGGACATACGGTAGGGTACTTTCGATATGGGTGTCGATCCCAACACAAGATCAATCTCAAACTCAATCTCACGGCATGGTGGCAGAGAAAACTACTTATCAGAGAACACATCTTCGAATTCGCACACTACCAAAATCTCTTTTATAGACAACTTCCGACTCTCCACCACACTAACATAAGCCAAAAAGGCTTCACACCCATTTCTCAATAAATGGCAAATCTATAGAGCAAAAATGAAACTAGACGGCTCCACTCTACGAACTCCCTGAATCCCTTTTGTGGAAACAATCAATGGTAGCGTGGTACTTGGATAACCAATCCATACCCAAAATAATATCAAAGTCATACATATCTAGTAGAATCAAATTAACAACTGGAGAAATCTCATTCACCTCCACAACACACCCTGGATAGGATATGTAGGTCACTATAGAAGACCCCATGGGCGTGGATACGACTAAAGAAAAATCAACAGTTGTGGGAGAGGGTGTAATACGACAAGCCAGTCAATGAGAAATAAATCAGTGCATGGATCGAGAGTCAAAAAGTATTGAGCAAGAAATACCACAAATAGGAAGTATACCTTCCACCACCTCATCTGATACTCTGGCCTCACTAATAGACACTACAAAAGCTTTACCCTGTACTACCGGCTTCAAAACTTGGACCCTTGATGATTGAGGGCAATCTTTGGCTTTATGCCCCACCTGACCACAAGTGAAGCAAGCACCTGTCATCTTGAGACAAGGTCTATCCTCATGCGTCCTCCCACAATGCTTACACGAACCCACCGAAGCTTGAGAAGACAACGAAATCTGGCCACTCCTTTGTTTAGAAATCGGCTGCTTGAACTTCTTGTATGGTTTCCTCAAGCTAGCCCCAGAGCTAACACTTGCCCCACTCTTACTCGACGACTTCTTCTTGAAAAATTCTTCTTTAGTATGCTCCTGTTCGTAGATTAAAACTCGATCTAACACATCAGCATAAGTGGTCAACTTAAGGTTCGCCAGTTGCTTGCGGATGTCATCCCGCAAGCCTAGTAAGAACTTCCTGGTCTTCCTTCCCTCGTCCTCAACCACATAAGGAGCAAACCATGACAGCTCTGAAAACTTGGCATCATACTTCACCACGGTCCAGTTTCCATGCCTAAATCTGAAAAATTCCTTCTCTTTCTGAACACAAAGGCTAGATGGAAAATACTTCTCTAAGAATGCATCCTCAAATATTTTTCAGGTAATCTCAACTTCCGGTACACCCAACGCTCTCTTCTTCATTTGCCACCAATGGTGCTCCTCACCTTCCAGCCGGTAAGACATAAACAAGACTCGATCCTCCTCAGAGAATCTGATCGCTACAAATACCTTCTTCAAACTTTTTAACAACATGTCTGCCTTGATTGGGTCAGGCTCCCCTAAAAACGCCGGCACTCGCTCTTGAACGAAGTGATCATAAGCGAATGGCCCCGAATCGACAGGAGCTTGGATGGGAGCCGAAGCAGGAACAAGGCAAGATGTCACTACTCCATATTCTCAAATATGTTTGTAAGATTCCCCAATAAATTTAAATACTCTGCCTCCCGTTCTCGGGGCAAATCATTCCTTTGCAAACCTTGATGTCTTGGCGGCGTAGTCAACTTTAAAATCCACCACTGAAAGAGAAACAATTACGGGTTAGCCAAAGATTAAACCCTTGCTACGACATTACTTGATACGCTGACACATACGTAATTAAGGAAAATGTCCTAAAGGAAAGCACCTAAGTTAGCTGTCCTAACTTGATCAATTTATTCCTACGTTCACTCGTTCAGCCTTAATCTATACTATCCTAGGCTTTCGTATAAATTCAGATCAACCCTAAGGCATCCCTTCTCTAATATCAACTGTGACAAACCGGATTATTTTGCTTGAATAACCTCTACTAGTAAACATATAACTTAAGCCCAATAATAATAAAATAAGATATTCATAGAAAATTGGATAGAGTTTCGCTTGTAAATCGAACGTTTGCTAAAATATAAATACCTGTAATCTACCCAGTATAATAATCAACAACTAGATCCCACAACGTAACAACACAATTTACAATTTATCGCACTACATAGAATCTAAATTCCCTGACAATAGGGGTGGCACCGGCATTATAACTTCAGTACAACACCAGCCAAAAAAGATACCAACTAGGAAGCCCAACCACGTCCACAATTAGAAGAACCTATAGAAGCATAACAGCCAAAATATACAGCGGAAACTAAACCTTCGTCCATCCACATAAACATTAATAACATCATGGGACATATTTATACAATTTTCAAAAATAGAACAAAACTTCTGTCTCATACATATGATCATGCTAAGTCCAAGTCCCAAACTTGCACACGATATCAGCTACCTACTACGCTTCTATGGCCTAGTCAGTGTCATCGGGATCAGTGCGTTCTCATTTGAAAGGAGAGATAGCAAGTGTGAGCGTACAGCTCAGTAAATGAAATCATACATCACTACAACAAGCAGATAAATAATGAAAATGATAAATGAATGGGAAAAAATGTACACTTGCAACGAAATAGAAACATGAGAGGAAAGGGGACATTTGGGATCGCCTGGGTCACATGTTTGCACTAATTATATTTTATACATTTTTATTATTTTCATTAATCTTTACGGATCAGGGCTAATAGGTTGTACTAGCCAACGATGTGAGAGAACGAGGAAAGAAATGTATTTGTTACACATTCTAAATCACCGACTACATTTTAAGCCCACAACACTCAGCCATCGGCTATATTTTAGGCTTGCAGCACTCGATCATCATAATTCGCCCCATATCCTTTGGGGACCAGGACAATTCTCGTTCTTTCACAGTAGTGTCCTAAGCTGTACCACGAATATCACCCGCCCCCATGAGCGGCTAGAATATTCATTGGGTTCCCACGATGATGTACGTGGCAAACCAGAGGGCACCACCCCCCAATGAACATCAGTCCATGGTTATAGTTTTAAGATTTAATCTTTCCTTGAGGGAGGATCCACCACCTTCCATTTACATTCTTCAATCGGGAGATTACATTCCCATCACATATCTCCATCCGGAAGATCAAATCCATCATATTGCACTTTATGAATTTTCCTCCATTTACTTGTACGATTGATATCTTTTTCTTTGGACTTAAGTCTTTTGACAATACATTTCATGTGCTTGGACATTAAATATATGGAGGAGAGTGAAATTTCTTACCTTAACATACCATTTCACTTTGGAAGTCCTTTGGAGCACAATCTTTACAATTAGAGCACAATTTCTTATTTCCAGGGCTTACAATGTAGCATGAATATTTAGACATAAATTTTATAACAATTAAATAGAGGTAAATCATGCAAATTCATACATTCATCTTAGGTGAACAGTGTTAGGGGACATTTAAAGTTCTCGGATGTCTCGAACGGGTCAAAACTTATCAGATCGATCATCCGGCTGATATATATGCATAAATGAGACATGGTGATTCATATTTAGAGGTCAATTTATCAAAATGCAATGGGGAAAATGGAAAGCCTTAATTTTACGTGGGTTAGGGTTTGGCGGAACCCAACCAGACAAATCGGTGAATAAATCAAGCAATAAACTACATATTTCTCGAACATTAGACATGGGTAACATGCATTTCATGGTTCGGGTGGGTATTGAGACTAAAATACCCGATAAAAAACGAGTAACCATTGAAAGAGAACAAGTGTGAGTATAATAACACTTGCCTCGACACATACTATAATCTTTATAACTAGCTCTCAGACGGATTCGAACTCTTCGACCTCGATCTTCTCCTTTGTCTCTCTAGTTCGGTACTCTCTCTCTCTCTCCAAGGGTTTTGTTATATGGAAAATGCAAAAACGCAAAGTAGGTCGCGTATTTAAAGACGTCGAGCGCTAGGCAAGCAGGCAGCGAACGCGGTCTCATTGCCGGCTTGCGCTCGAGCACTACGTCACTGCCTTCTTGAATTTAAGCACACAGTAGGTGCAGCTCTGCTAGCAGCACTTCAACAGTCCGCAGCCCGATTTTTTTTCAGTTTAATTTGTGATACATATACTTTTACGTATAATAAATCTAATATTAATTATCATTAAATTAATTACCTCTCAGTTATTATATTTTTAGGCTCGGAGCCACACAATTTCTTTGTCTTTTTCTTCAAGAAAAAATCTTCTTTTTCTCTA
>JAODPA010021672.1:0-12946 GCA_025585075.1 Nepenthes mirabilis | reverse complement strand
AGAAAGAAATGAATCAAAGAAAGAAAGGAAGGCAGAAGAAGGAGAGGAGAAGAGAGAGTGAGAGGTGATCGGCGAAGGTTGCAGCAGCGAGGAGATCGACTCTCCAAATGGAAATCCGACGAAACCTAAAACGACCCTTCATTAATTAAAGAATACGGTGGTGTAGAGGAAGGGGAAGCGTGCACGAGCCGAAGCGAGGCAAAACCGTCGCCGTCGCTGTCGCCGGAAGAAAATCAAGAAATTAAGGCGAGTAAATTCTTCCTTTCTTCTTGTTGACGTTATTTCCTTACTTTCATGTCTTGATTTTACGGGAAATTGGCCAAAATTTGGGTGATGTAAAAACCAGAGGCTCTGTGCAGTGGGGAATTGGTTCCCTGAAGGGTTCACGAAGAATTTGGGCGTGGAGATTTTATATATATGTGTGTGTTTGGGTATAGGTCGGTGTGTGTATATATGAACGTGTATATATACGGTATACAGAAAAAATAATAATAATAAATAAAAATAAAAATACACCTGGATTTAAAAAAAAAAANATAAATAAATAAAAATAAAAATACACCTGGATTTAAAAATAAAAAAAACAAAGAATAATAAATTAAATTAATGGAAGAATTCTGGGGATTAATATCATATCGGTAAATTGATTTCGTGATCTTTGACTGAAAGTATTTCAATTTTCAGTTAATATAAGAATCTTTGCCATTAATATCATATCAGTATTTTAATTTCGTAATCTTTGACTGATATATTTCAATTCCAGTCTCCTCTCTCTCTCACAATTTTGTACCGTTAACGGAGCTGGCTTTTATTTGGTAAACCATTCACAACTTCATTCCAGAACCCACTCTTTAGCTTTTCTTTTATTTCAAGTCGCTTTTCTTTTCTCCGCGTCGGAGTGACGTTGCAAAGCCGGCTTCTGTTTTCCTCCTTAAACGGGCTCTCTTCACCTCACTTCGCTTCCCTCTTTCTGCTTTATTCTGTCCATATCTAATTTTCTTTTTCTTTTTTCTTGTTGGGGAGAAAGTTGTGAAGAATATTTTTGCGATTTTTAATATTTGTGTATTCTTTTTTGTAATTTTAAATTTAGTATTGATATTAATACTAAACTTTGGATGCAAAGTCCGTTTGCAGGATGTGAACGTGGATTTGGTAGTATGATTGTTTCAAATGACTCGCTAATTTATTTGAAAAATTAGATGAAGATCGCTAATTTATTTCAAATGTCTTAAAAGTATGATATTAATATCGCTAATTTAACGATATCAAATACCGTCTAGGGGCGAGATTCAGAAGATCGTAGATGAAGAAAAAGGGAGCAATTAAGTCATATTTGAGGCTGAAAATTCTGAAAGAAAATGTAAGAGAGGTGAGAATATACTTTGACTTGTTAGAAATTGCTCGACTTTGTAAAACTTTATTCATATAGTTCTAAATGATACATTTAATGTTGAGTTGACAGGCACATTGTTGTCCTACTTTAGAGGAAGGATAGAATAGCTATCTCGAAAATGATGTAAGAGAGGTGAGAATATACTGTGACTTGTGAGAAATTACCCGACTTTGTAAAAATCTATTCATATAGTTCTAAATGATGCCTTTAATGTTGAATTGGCAGGCAAATTGTTGTCCTACTTTAGAGGAAGGACAGAACATCTATCTCGAAAATGATGTTTCCATGAAAGAAAGGTAAGCTATCCATTATAATTATAACTTTTTGTCCCCGCTTAAAACTTTTGTATAAAATGACACGATGTAGTGACGTTATTCTAAATATATTATGTAGAGATAAGCATACATACACGTTGCTTACTCGGATTTGGCGGTGAAATAGTTGAAGAAAGGTGTCGAATTCTCTCCGGAAGCAGGTATGTATATCAAATATTTGCTATTATATCATGTTAATTTTTAATTTGCAGTTGATGATAACGAAAGGGAGGCACTCTACGTGAATTTTTATTTGCACGTAGAATATTTATCTAGTTGTGGAGGTATGCATTCTTTATCTCAGTAAATTTTAAATTTGTACTGAAATTATTTTAAACGGTGCCGCATTGTTATTCTTATTTTCTAGGTCATAGGGTTACGGGTCAGACGTTAGGGTTTAGTTTTTAATCTAGGCCTCCGCGGACAGGTTTAGAGTCTAGACTTTCTACAGATGCTGTAATTTTACGTGTGAAATATGTGTTTTATAAAATTATTCTTAAATTACGATGATCTAACTTGAAAAAAAAATAATCATGGGATTTGAAGACGCCTCAGAGGAGAAAAAACGGAGGAAATTTAGGTTGAAATATGAAGAAATATCAAGACGACCATTGAAAAATTTCTTTTGTGTGAGTATTTACTAAATTTATACAATCTTAAGTGTGGATGTAAATTATATTTTTATTTTTGAGGTTGTAATGCTGATGTAGCATGTATCGTCTTTCAGTGAGGAGATAACAAACTACCTTCCTTGATACATATTCAGAAGTAGTACAAAGATGTGGCTGATCATGGTAGCAAACTTTTAATATTTGCGACTTTTAATATTTGTGTATTCTTTTTTGTAATTTTAAATTTTGTAATTTTAATATTTTTGTAATATTTGTGTATTCTGTCCATATCTAATTTTCTTTTTCTTTTTTCTTGTTGGGGAGAAAGTTGTGAAGAATGGCCGCTCATCAAACTAATCACGTTGGGGACGACAATTGACTGAAACTGGTTTCTTGATTTCATGCACTGGCTGCACCACAATTTTTTCACTGCATCGACACTTACTTTCTAAAAATCAAATTATTACTTCAATATAAGTCAAAACTCTCAATTATGTATATGCTTTCACCGCAATAAAAAATAGATTGCTGTAGCATGATGTTTCTAATTTATTTTGCTTTCACTGCAAGTTATCGGATGATGCTGGTTTTGTTGTGGTTTGGGTTTACTCATTAGTTGGCTTTTATCCAAATTAATTTTTTCAAAGAAATTTAATTTTGCTTTTCATAAACTAGATTCTGGATTAAGACGGTAGACTTTGTTATGACATAGAATTCTTCTTGCTTTTGGTTTCCCTATTTTGTTTCAATAGTTGGGTTAAAGAAAAAGAACTTTGAAATTTTTGGGCAATAATAGGGTGAACTTTTTTATGTTAAAATTTTGAATATAAGAAAGAGAATTTTGAAAACTTTTTGACATTTGTGGTTCGAAGTTATATAAAACAACTATTTAAACACTGGCTGAAGTACGGATTTGAGGTTGCTTAGTGTCTGACCAGGCAAGTAATATAATTTTTAATATGATATTTCAGCTATATTAGTAGAATAAAGCCGTATATAATTTTTCATATGCACTCTTTGGAAGGGTGAAAACCCACATACATATATTATTATGAAATTTTATTTTACTTGAGTATAAAATTTGAAGTTGTTACTTTCACAGTTATGTAGAAATGCCCAATTGAACAAGAAATCCATGTATAGTGTCGATATATATACTAAAAGAATAATCGAAAAAAAGCAACATCTCAGGTTAAAAAAAATCTCAAGTTAAACTATTATTCAAATAGTGATCATTGCTTTCACTTATATTGTTTTAGTTCAAGCTGCAAATAGGCTACACCGAATATCTATTTTCCTATCCAAAATATTATCTAACTAGATATTTTCTTTATTTTACTTATGGTGGCTTATGAAGGGTAGCTTATTAAACTGGTTTTAAATGAAATGTCTTAAAAGTGTAGATTTGCTAATGCATACTCGATTTTGGTATTAGATCCCCGGATTTCCTTCCGTGCGTTTTTATCGAGACACACATTATAGGTCATTTTATGCCTAAAATTTTTAGTAATTTTATTTACAAGTTGTAAAAAATTTTAAATTTGAATTTCATTTTAAGAAAATTATGACTTGAATTTCATTCGTTTTAGCATTTGTGTCACAAGTTAATATTTCTCATGAATAACCATGTTTAGTGTTGATATTTCCATGAAAGAAATGTAAGTTATCTCTTATAATTATAACTTTTAGTGTCCGCTTAAAACTTTTGTGTAAAATGACATGACGTAGTGACGTTATTTCTAAATATATTATGTAGAGATAGGCATACATACAAGTTGTTTACTCGGATTTGGCGGTGAAATACGTGAAGAAAGGTGTCGAATTCTCTCCGGAAGTAGGTATGTATATCAAATATTTGCTTTTATATCATGTTAATTTTCAATTTGCAGCTGATGATAACGGAAGAGAAGCACTCTACGTGAATTTTTATTTGCACGTAGAATATTTATCTAGTTGTGGAGGTATGCATTCTTTATCTCAGCAAATTTTAAATTAGTACTAACATTATTTTGAATGGTGCCGCATTGTTACTCTTATTTTGCTAGGTCAAAGGGTTACGGGTCAGACGTTAGGGTTTAGTTTTTAGTCTAGGTCTCCGCGGACAGGTTTAGAGTCTAGGCTTTTTACAGAGGCTGCAGTTTTGCAAGTGAAATATGTGTTTTATAATATCATTCTTAAATTACAATGATTTGACATGCAGGAAAAATAATCATGGGATCCGAAGACACCTGAGAGGAGAAAAAACGGAGGAAATGCGGGTTGAAATATGAAGAAATATCAAGAAGACCATTGAAAAATTGCTTTTGTGTGAGTATTTATTAAATTTATACAATCTTAAGTGTGAATGTAAATTATATTTTTATTTATTAAGGCTCTAATGCTGATGTAATATGCATCATCTTTCGGTGAGAAGATTACATACTACATTCCTTGATACATATTCAGAATTAATACAAAGATGTGGCTGATCATGGTAGCAAACTTTTTATATTTGCGATTTTTAATATTTGTGTATTCTTTTTTGTAATTTTAAATTTAGTATTGATATTAATACTAAACTTTGGATACAAACTCCGTTTGCAGGATGTGAACGTGGATTTGGTAGTAAGATTGTTTCAAAAGGCTCGCTAATTTATTTGAAAAATATTGGTATGTATCATAATTTATTAATAAATATAATAGTATTTATTTCCTCATACGCTATTAACGATATCAAATGCCGTCTAGGGGACGAGATTTTGAAGATCGTAGAGGAAAAAAAGGAAGCATTTAAGTCATATTTGTGGGTGAAAATTCTGAAAGAAAATATAAGAGAGGTGAGAATATACTGTGACTTGTGAGAAATTACCCGACTTTGTAAAAATCTATTCATATAGTTCTAAATGATGCATTTAATGTTGAATTGGCAGGCAAATTGTTGTCCAACTATAGAGGAAGGATAGAACAACTATCTCGAAAATGATGCTTCAATGAAAGAAAAGTATGCTATCCCTTATAATTATAACTTTTAGTCCCCACTTAAAACTTTTATGTAAAATGACACGAGGTAGTGACGTTATTCTAAATATATCATGTAGAGATAAGCATACATACACGTTACTTACTCGGATTTGGCGGTGAAATACTTGATGAAAGGTCTCGAATTCTCTCCAGAAGTAGGTATGTATATCAAATATTTGCTATTATATCATGTTAATTTTTAATTTGCAGCTGATGATAACGGAAGGGATGCACTCTACGTGAATTTTTATTTGCACGTAAAATATTTATCTAGTTGTGGAGGTACAAATTCTTTATCTCAGCAAATTTTAAATTCGTACTGACATTATTCTAAACTGTGCCGCATTGTTATTCTTATTTTGCTAGGTCATAGGGTTACGGGTGAGACGTTAGGGTTTAGTCTTTAATTTAGGCCTCCGCGAATAGGTTTAGAGTCTAGGCTTTCTAAAGAGGCTGCAATTTTGCGTGTGAAATTTGTGTTTTATAAAATCATTCTTAAATTACGATGATCTGACTTGTAAAAAAAATAATCACGGGATCTTAAGACACCTTAGAGGAGAAAAAACGGAGGAAATTCAGGTTGAAATATGAAGAAATTTCAAGACGACCATTGAAAATTTTCTTTTGTGTGAGTATTTACTAAATTTATACAACCTTAAGTGTGGATGTAAATTATATTTTTATTTTTGAGGTTGTAATGCTGATGTAGAATGTATCGTCTTTTAGTGAGAAGATAACAAACTACCTTCCTTGATACATATCCAGAACTAATACGAAGATGTGGCTGATCAAGGTAGCAAACTTTTAATATTTGTGACTTTTAATATTTGTGTATTCTTTTTTGTAATTTTAAATTTAGTGTTGACATTAATTCTAAACTTTGGGTACAATCTCCGTTTGCAGGATGTGAACGTGGATTTGGTAGTAAGATTGTTTCAAAAGGCTCGATA
Organism: Nepenthes mirabilis; assembly: GCA_025585075.1. Lineage (NCBI taxonomy): Eukaryota > Viridiplantae > Streptophyta > Magnoliopsida > Caryophyllales > Nepenthaceae > Nepenthes > Nepenthes mirabilis. The sequence goes on along the minus strand of JAODPA010021672.1, from coordinate 6,678 downwards.
ATTTATTTGGAAAATATAGGTATGTATCGTAATTTATTATTGAATATAATAATATTTATTTTCTCATACGCTATTAATGATATCAAATACCGTCTAGGGGGCGAGATTCAGAAGATCATTGAGGAAAGAAAGAAAGCATTTAAGTTATATTTGAGGGTGAAAATTCTGGAAGAAAATGTAAGAGAGGTGAGAATATACTGTGGCTTGTGAGAAATTACCCTACTTTGCAAAAATCTATTCATATACATCTAAATGATGCCTTTAATATTGAATTGGTAGGCAAATTGTTGTCCTACTTTAGAGGAAGGATAGAACATCTATCGCGAAAATGATGTTTTCATGAAAGAAAGGTAAGCTATCCATTATAATTATAACTTTTTGTCCCCGCTTAAAACTTTTGTGTAAAATGACACGACTTAGTGATGTTATTTTTAAATATATCATGTAGAGATAAGCGTACACGTTGCTTACTCGGACTTGGCAGTGAAATACTTGAAGAAAAGTCTCCAATTCTCTCTGGAAGCAGGTTTGTATATCAAATATTTGCTATTATATCATGTTAATTTTCAATTTGCAGCTGATGATAACGGAAGGGAAGCACTCTACGTGAATTTTTATTTGCGCGTAGAATATTTATCTAGTTGTGGACGTACACATTCTTTATCTCAGCAAATTTTAAATTCGTACTGACATTATTTTAAACAGTGTCGCATTGTTACTCTTATTTTGCTAGGTCATATGGTTGCGGGTCAGAAGTTATGGTTTAGTTTTTAGTCTAGATCTCCGCGGACACGTTTAGAGTCTAGGCTTTTACAGAGGCTTCAGTTTTGCGTGTGAAATATGTGTTTTATAATATCATTCTTAAGTTATGATGATCTGACATGCAGGAAAAATAATCATGGGATCTGGAGACACCTGAGCAGAGAAAAAACGGAAGAAATGCATGTTGAAATATGTAGAAATATCAAGAAGACCATTGAAAAATTGCTTTTGTGTGAGTATTTACTAAATTTGTACAATCTTGAGTGTGAATGTAAATTATATTTTTATTTTTGAGGCTCTAATGCTGATGTTGCATGTATCATCTTTCAGTGAGATGATAACAAACTACATTCCTTGATACATATTCAGAATTAATACAACGATGTGGCTGATCATGGTAGCAAACTTTTTATATTTATGATTTTTAATATTTGTGTATTCTTTTTTGTAATTTTAAACTTAGTATTGATATTAATACTAAACTTTGGATACAAACTCCGTTTGCAGGATGTGAACGTGGATTTGGTAGTAAGATTGTTTCAAAAGGCTCACTAATTTATTTGGAAAATATAGGTATGTATCGTAATTTATTAATGAATATAATATTATTTATTTTCTCATACGCTATTAACGATATCAAATACCATCTAGGGGGCGAGATTCAGAAGATCGTAGAGGAAAGAAAGAAAGCATTTAAGTCATATTTGAGGGTGGAAATTCTGGAAGAAAAGGTAAGAGAGGTGAGAATATACCGTGGCTTGTGAAAAATTACCCGACCTTGCAAAAATTTATTCATATACATCTAAATGATGCCTTTAATGTTGAATTGGCTGGCAAATTGTTGTCCTACTTTAGAGGACGGACGGAACATCTATCTCAAAAATGATGTTTCCATGAAAGAAAGGTAAGCTATCCCTTATAATTATAACCTTTTATCCCCGCTTAAAACTTTTGTGTAAAATGACACGACGTAATGACGTTAATTTTAAATATATCATGTAGAGATAAGCATACATACACGTTGTTTACTCGGACTTGACGGTGAAATACTTGAAGAAAAGTCTTGAATTCTCTCCGGAAGTAGGTTTGTATATCAAATATTTGCTATTATATCATGTTAATTTTCAATTTGCAGCTGATGATAACGGAAGGGAAGCACTCTACATGAATTTTTATTTGCACGTAGAATATTTATCTAGTTGTGGAGGTACGCATTCTTTATCTCAGCAAATTTTAAATTCGTACTGACATTATTTTAAACGGTGCCGCATTGTTACTCTTATTTTGCTAGGTCGTTGGGTTACGGGTCAGACGTTAGGGTTTAGTTTTTAGTCTAGGTCTCCGCGGACAGGTTTAGATTCTAGGCTTTCTACAGAGGCTGCAATTTTGCGTGTGAAATATGTGTTTTATAAAATCATTCTTAAATTACGATGACCTGACTTGCAGGGCAAATAATCATGGGATCTGAAGACACTTCAGAGGAAAAAAAATGGAGGAAATGCAGGTTGAAATATGAAGAAATATCGAGAAGACCATTGAAAAATTGCTTTTGTGTGAGTATTTACTAAATTTATGCAATCTTAAGTGTGAATGTGAATTATATTTTTATTTTTGAGGCTATAATGATGATGTAGCATGTATCGTCTTTCAGTGAAAAGATAACAAACTACCTTCCTTGATACATATTCAGAATTAATACAAAGATGTGGCTGATCATGGTAGCAAACTTTTAATATTTACGACTTTTAATATTTGTATATTCTTTTTTGTAATTTTAAATTTAGTATTGACATTAATACTAAACTTTGGATACAAACTCCGTTTGCAGGATGTGAATGTGGATTTGGTAGTAAGATTGTTTCAAAAGGCTCGCTAATTTATTTGAAAAGTATAGGTATATATCATAATTTATTAATGAATTTAATTGTATTTATTTTCTCATACGCTATTAACGATATCAAATGCCGTCTAGGGGGCGAGATTCAGAAAATCGTAGAGGAAAGAAAGGAAGCATTTAAGTCATATTTGAGGGTGAAATTTCCGGAAGAAAATGTAAGAGGTGAGAATATACCGTAGCTTGATAGAAATTACCCGACTTTGCGAAAATCTATTCATATAGTTCTAAATGATGCCTTTAATGTTGAATTGGCAGGCAAATTGTTGTCCTACTTTAGAGGAAGGATAGAACAGCTATCTAAAAAATGATGTTTCCATGAAAGAAAGGTAAACTATCCCTTATAATTATAACTTTTTGTCCCCGCTTAAAATTTTTGTGTAAAATGTGACGTTATTTCTAAATATACCTTGTAGAGATAAGCATACATACACGTTGCTAACTTGGATTTGGCCGTGAAATAATTGAAGAAAGGTGTTGAATTCTCTCCGGAAGCAGGTATGTATATCAAATGTTTGCTATTATATCATGTTAATTTTCAATTTGCAGCTGATGATAACGAAAGGGAAGCACTCTACGTGAATTTTTATTTGGACGTAAAATATTTATCTTGTTGTGGAGGTACGCATTCTTTATCTAAGCAAATTTTAAATTCGTACTCACATTATTTTATACTGTGCCGCATTGTTACTCTTATTTTGCTAGGTCATAGGGTTACGGGTCAGACGTTAGGGTTTAGTTTTTAGTCTAAGTCTCTGCGGACAGGTTTAGAGTCTAGGCATTCTACAAAGGTTGCAGTTTTACGTGTGAAATATTTGTTTTATAAAATCATTTTAAATTACGATGATCTAAAATGTAGGAAAAATAATCGTGGGATCTGAAGACACCTGAGAGGTGAAAAAACGGAGGAAATGAGGCTTGAAATATGAAGAAATATCAAGAAGACCATTGAAAGATTGCTTTTGTGTGAGTATTTACTAAATTTATACAATCTTAAGTGTGAATGGAAATTATATTTTTATTTTTGAGACTCTAATGCTGATGTAGCGTGTATCCTCTTTCAGTGAGAAGATAACAAACTACATTCCTTGATACATATTCAGAATTAATACAAAAATGTGGCTGATCATGGTAGCAAACTTTTTATATTTGCGATTTTTAATATTTGTGTATTCTTTTTTGTAATTTTAAATTTAGTATTGATATTAATACTAAACTTTGGATGCAAACTCCGTTTGCAGGATGTGAACGTAAATTTGATAGTTAGATTGTTTCAAAAGGCTCGCTAATTTATTTGAAAAATATTGGTATATATCGTAATTTATTAATGAATATAATAGTATTTATTTTCTCATACGCTATTAACGATATCAAATACGATCTAGGGGGCGAGATTCAGAAGATCGTAGAGGAAAGAAAGGAAGCATTTAGGTCTTATTTGAGGGTGAAAATTCTTGAAGAAAATGTAAGAGAGTTGAGAATATATCATGATTTGTGAGAAATTACACGACTTTGCAAAAATCTTTCATATAGTTCTAAAGGATGCCTTTAATGTTGAATTGGCAGGCAAATTGTTGTCCAACTTTAGAGGAAGGATAGAGCTGCTATCTCGAAAATGATGTTTCCATGAAAGAAAGGTAAGCTATCCCTTATTATTATAACTTTTTGTCCCCGCTTAAAACTTTTGTTTAAAATGACACGACGTAGTAATATTTTTTCTAAATATATCATGTAGAGATAAGGATACAAACACGTTACTCGGATTTGGCCGCAAAATAATTGAAAAAAATTCTCGAATTCTCTCCGGAAGCAGGTTTGTATATCAAATATTTACTATTATATCATGTTAATTTCCAATTTGCAGCTGATGATAACGGAAGGGAAGCACACTACGTGAATTTTTATTTGCACGTAGAATATTTATCTAGTTGTAGAGGTACGCATTCTTTATCTCTACAAATTTTCAATTCGTACTGACATTATTTTAAACGGTGCCGCATTGTTACTCTTATTTTGCTAGGTCATAGGGTTACGGGTCAGACGTTAAGGTTTAGTTTTTAGTCTAGGACTCCGCGGACTGATTTAGATTCTAGGCTTTCTATAGGGACTGCAGTTTTGCGTGTAAAATATGTGTTTTATAAAATCATTCTTAGATTACGATGATCTGACTTGCAAGAAAAATAATCATGGGATCTGAAAACACCTGAGTGGAGAAAAAACGGAGGAAATGCAGCTTGGAATATGAAGAAATATCAAGAAGCCCATTGAAAAATTGCTTTTGTGTGAGTATTTACTAAATTTGTACAATCTTAAGTGTAAATGTAAATTATATTTTTATTTTTGAGGCTCTAATGCTGATGTAGCATGTATCGTTTTTCAGTGAGAAGATAACAAACTCCCGTCCTTGATACATATTCAGAGTTAATACAAAGATGTGGCTGATCATGGTAGCAAACTTTTAATATTTGCGACTTTTAATATTTGTGTATTTGTTTTTCTAATTTTAATTTTAGTATTGACATTAATACTAAACTTTGGGTACAAACTCCGTTTGCAGGATGTGAACGTGGATTTGGTAGTAAGATTGTTTCAAAATGCTCGCTAAGTTATTTAGAAAATATAGGTATGTATCGTAATTTATTAATGAATATAATAGTATTTATTTTCTCATACGCTATTAAAGATATCAAATACTGTCTACGGGGCGAGATTTAGAAGATCGTAGAGGAAAAAAGAAAGGAATCATTTAAGTCATATTTGAGGGTGAAAATTCTGGAAGAAAATGTAAGAGATGTGAGAATATACCGTGGCTTGTGAGAAATTACCCGACTTTACAAAAATCTATTCTTTTACTTCGGAATGATGCCTTTAATGTTGAATTGGCAGGCAAATTGTTGTCCAACTTTAAAGGAAGGATATAACTGCTATCTCGAAAATGATGTTTCCCTGAAAGAAAGGTAAGCTATCTTTTATAATTATAACTTTTTGTCCCCGCTTAAAACTTTTCTGTAAAATAACACAATATAGTGACGTTATTTCTAAATATATCATGTATAGATAAGCATACATACACGTTGCTTATTTGGATTTGGCGGTGAAATACTTGAAGAAATGTCTCAAATTTTCTTCGTAAGCAGGTATGTATGTCAAATATTTGCTATTATATCATGTTAATTTTCAATTTGCAGCTGATGATAACGGAAGGGAAGCACTCTGCGTGAATTTTTATTTGCACGTAGAATATTTATCTAGTTGTGAAGGTACTCTTTCTTTATCTCAACAAATTTTAAATTCGTACTGACATTATTTTAAACGGTGCCGCATTGCTACTCTAATTTTGCTAGGTCATCGGGTTACGGGTCAGACGTTAAAGTTTAGTTTTTAGTCTAGGTCTCCGCGGACAGGTTTAGAGTCCAGGTTTTCTACAGAGGCTGCAGTTTTACATGTGAAATATGTGTTTTATAAAATCATTCTTAAATTATAATGACCTGACTTGCAGGGAAAATAATCATGGGATCTGAAGACACCTAAGTGGAGAAAAAACGGAGGAAATGCGGCTTGAAATATGAAGAAATATCGAGAAGACCATTGAAAATTTGCTTTTGTGTGAGTATTTACGAAATTTATACAATCTTAAGTGTGAATGTAAATTATATTTTTATTTTTTTGGCTCTAATGCTGATGTAGCATATTTCATCTTTCAGTGAGAAGATAACAAACTACATCCCTTGATACATATTCAGAATTAATACAATGATGTGGCTGATCATGGTAGCAAACTTTTTATATTTGCGATTTTTAATATGTGTATTCTTTTTTGTAATTTTAAATTTAGTATTGATATTAATACTAAACTTTGGATGCAAACTCCGTTTGCAGGATGTGAACGTGGATTTGGTAGTAAGATTGTTTCAAAAGGCTTGCTAATTTATTTGAAAAATATTGGTATGTATCGTAATTTTTTAATGGATATAATAGTATTTATTTTCTCATACGCTATTAACGATATCAAATACCGTCTA
>JAODPA010021661.1:0-12944 GCA_025585075.1 Nepenthes mirabilis | reverse complement strand
TGTATATGTATGCATACATATGTATGTATGTGCGTATATATATATATATGTACGCATGTATGTATTGAGAATAAATATAGATTAAGGAATTTTTTTGCAATATAATTGTTGGGTCCGATACGAAGGCCTAAGAAGATTCTAAGCCCAATCCATGGAGAAACGACCCATGCGGCGGATCTAGCTCAATGTCCTATAATGGCCAACGTGGTAGCCTACGCTCGCAACTAACGGACGTCGCCTGCAACCCATTAATGCGGCTGACGGTTGATAGAGGTGGCGCAGAGGAAACGAACTAATAAGAAGAAGGTCAGCGCTATCAGCCACGGCTCACGCTGCTACCTACAATTCTCCGGCCAATCCCAATGCAAGAGGTAAACCAAGCGTGGCCTGCGACGTCCAGTGGTCTGCCTGCCACCGCTAGGTGGCAACTGACACATCGGCAATTGTTGTCAACGGTCAGCGGCCAACAAATCCCTATAGGAGGGATTCTCACGCCAATGACTCCAAACAGAGGAGCCATAAATTCCCTCCAAACAGAGAATGGGAGTTCACCTGAGAGATGAATCGATCGACTCACCTGCGAGAGAACCAGAGCCTAGCACCGGGACATATGCTCTTGCATGCACAAGCTCTCAAAAACATAGCCAACTCCCACTTTTCTCCAACCTAATACGGACCATTATAGTCAGCCACCCGCTGCGGTGCATCCTGGGAACCAGGCCTCCTAACATCCGCTCACCAATCTCCCATTCCTGCATTCACGCACTCCCCACGTGTTCACAGCATATTCCCGCGCACCTCTAAGCGTACGCTTCCCTTTACATTTATTGCGGAAGGTTGCTAACTTGAACGTCGGAGTACTTTCAGTGAGAGAAATCTCGCCAAACCTCTGACCTCCTATTTGTTAGTTGTATTGTGTAGGTCCTAGATTAACAGAGACGGATACTGGACCCACTCGAAATTGCCTCCAGACGATAAAAAATCTGAAAGCTCCATAATCCGTACGACAATTAAGGACCCAGGACGCAACATTGGTACCGTCCATGGAAACGAGACAAAAAGCCTAGCATCTCCTTCTCATACTCAATCTTTCACAGCAAGATGGTCAGCACAAGGGCACAAGTAAATGCCCCAGTAAGGGTTGCAGCTATCCATGGCAACGACCCATTGGTGGCTAGCCGCGCAGACATCCGTCTAGAGCCTGACATCCACCGCCTATCAGCGGACATGGGCGACATGAGGTTGATGATCCAGGCTCTCTATGACCGAACGGGCACACCATGGATGGGAGCTGTGCCTCCAGCATCCCAAGTGTCGTCCTCCAGGCGAGGAAAGCATCACGCAGGAGCCCCCGGGAGAAGATCAGATCAGCCGGACGACGCCAGGCCTAGGTGGCCTCCAGCAGTAGGGCCTAGTGTATGGCTGGAAGCCACCCCAATTGGGACGAGTGAGAGGAGAGCCCAGAGCGGCGCAACCCCCGTGACTCTCCCGACGAAAGGAGGATAACAGCTGCAGATTCCAATAGTGCGCGACAGCCTGCGCAGGAAGCCACCACGATTGACAAATTCGCCAACACCAGCAGGATCGCACGGAGCTCTGCGACATTATCAATGCACGGAGTGAATCTAGCCCACTGATGGAAGAAAAGGTAAAGGTACTTTGGGATCTCCTGAACAAGGAGAGACCCGTTTGGTCCTCGTCAGACCTGCGAAGGCCACCCTTTTCCACAGACCTCCGGACCCAACCGCTCCCACGAAAGTTCAAGATGCCATACTGGAAGAGTACGAAGGGAGCAAAGACCCGATGGACCACCTTAACTGCTTTTGTACTCACCTGTCTCTCCAGGGAGCAAGCGAGGCCAGATGTGCAAGTGTTTTCCCGTCACTCTCAAGGGGGACGCGCTACTTTGGTTCCACGCCCCCCCGCAAAACTCCATCCACTCCTTTGATGAACTTGCGAACAGCTTCTTGAGCCAATTTGCCTCCAACTGGAGAGAGGAGAAACAGCCGTGGCACCTGGTCCACCTCTACCAGAGGACGGACGAAAGCCTAAAGCACTTTCTCAACCGCTTCATCACCGAGGCACGTAGGATCCCCCAACTCTTTGACAAGCTAAAACTCAACGCCTTCGTTGCTATGTTGGCAGCGGGGGATTTCTTCAAGCACCTGTCACATCAGTGCCCTCAATCCTTTTGGGAAGTAGAAGCCATCGCCCGAGCCTACACCTCGACGGAGGAAGCCAATGAGGCAAAGCGTCCTGAGCGTGCGGACCGCCCTCTAGAGATCCCCAGGCCCAGCATCGGCAAGAAGAGGAACGACGACAACAGCTACTTCCATGAATGCCGCAAGCAGTCACATCATTCTCCGGGATCAAGGAAGAAGCACGGAACAACGTCCTTGACTCATCTAAACGATACCCGCGTGAACATCCTGATGCATATCCAGGATGAGAAGTTCTTCAAGTGGCTGAAAGCGCCGAAAGGTTTGAACGGCAGTGACCAGATGAAGTACTACCGGTACCACTGCTGCCTCGGACATTCCACGAAGAATTGCCAGACCCTACAATAGGAAATAGAAGACTTGATCTGCCACAAACACCTCAAACAGTTTGTGGAGGATTCGAGGCAAGCCCTCGCAACCTCGAAAGGGAGGTAAGCAAGCCTCTCAGGAATCGTATGGCCCCTGACGTGATTAGTATGACCTCAACTACGATAGCTAAGAGCAGCAGGAAGACACACCTTGAGCAGGCTTCCAGCAGCAAGAGAGCGAAGATAGAGGATAGGAGTGATGTCATTAGTTTTAGTAGCGATGATATGGCTCATGTAACATTCTCCTATTTTGATCCCCTTGTATTCACCCTCAATTTAGACGGTACGATTGACTATCAACTGAAACGGGTCTTTATTAATAATTGAAGCTCTCAGAATTTACTATATCTTGTCGCCTTTTTTAATCTTGGACTGAAGCAAAGACAAATGAAAGCGGCCGATGGCCTTCTATACGGTTTTGACAATGAACCTGTACCTTTGTAGGAAATAGTCCAGCTAAAGGTCACGATGGAAACTTACCCACGTATCGCGACGGGAGAGCTAACATTCCTCGTCGTCGATCTCCCGTCTGTTTACAATGCCATCCTCGGTAGACCATTCCTCATATTCTTCGAGGCCATTACCTCGATCCCTCAGCTGATGATGAAGTTTCTGACCTCGTACGGCGTAGGAGAGACGCTGGGAGACCAGGCAATGGGACGGATGTGCTACTTGTCCCAGGTCGCATCAGTGATGCCAAATCACCCGGATGGAGACTTGGACCTCCGCGATGAGGCCGCGCTACTACAAGCTCAGTCAAGAGAAGCAACCGAAGTGATCCCGTTGGATCCCGTTGAACCAGAGAAGTGCGTGCATGTGGGCAGCTCCCTCTCTCGGGGCGACTAGGATCGATTAGTCACCTTACTACAAAAGAACTCTGACGTATTTGCATGGATACCTGCCGACATGCCCGGGATACCGACCGGAGTAATGGTCCACAAGTTGGGCCTCGATCCCGACCATAAGCCCGTTCAGCAAAAGCGCAGAAATCCTTCCGTCAACGAGCTAATAGCTATAAGGGAGGAAGTGAGGAGACTGTTGGACGCCGGATTCATCAGAGATGTGCAATATCCAGACTGGCTATCCAATGTCGTCCTCGTAAAGAAAAGCAACGGCAAGTGGCGGATGTGCATAGACTTCACTGATGTAAATAACGCATTCTCGAAAGACAGCTTCCCTCTCCCTCAGATCGATCTATTGGTAGACTCCACGTCTGGCCATGAGCTCCTGAGCTTCATGGACGCTTACTCAGGATACAGCTAGATCAAGATGCACCTGGACATGAGGAGCACACCTCATTCATGACCGACCAGAGGACGTACTGCTATAAGGTAATACCCTTCGACCTCAAGAACGCTGGGACAACCTACCAACACCTCATAAACAATATGTTCGAAGCTCAAATTAGGAGGTACGTGGAAGTATACGTCGACAACTTGATCGTGAAAAGGAAGATAGCTAACAACCACATCTGAGATCTAGAGGAAACCTTCCGGGCACACAAGATGAAGCTCAACCAGGCCAAATGCGCGTTCGGGGTGACTTCTAGGAAGTTCCTAGGCTTCATCGTGTCATAACGTGGTATAGAAGCGAACCCGGAAAAGATCAGGGCCATCCTCGACATGAACCCTCCACGGACAGTAAAGGAGGTACAGAAGCTCTCAGGGCGGCTGGCAGCTCTCTCGCGATTCCTAGCCAAGTCTGTAGAAAAACACTTGCCCTTCTTCAAGGCACTTTGAGGGACAAAATCGTCTGAATTCTGGTGGGCAGAGGAATGTGAAGAAACTATCAAAGAGTTAAAGGCATACCTCATCAGCCCACCTCTCCTGAGCTTGCCAAGCGTGGGGAAAGACCTATACCTCTATCTAATTACGTCAGACACGGCGCTCAGCTTTGTGTTGATCAGAGAGCATGAAGGAGCACAGCGACCGGTGTACTATGTAAGTAGGGTACTGACGGACGTGGAAACCCACTACCCGTACATGGAAAAGATCTCATTGGCACTCATCTATTCGAAATGGAAGCTGTGGCCCTGCTTCCAAACTCACCGAATCATCGTTCTGACCGACCAATCCCTGAAGTCAATCCTACAGAAGTTGGAGACCTCCGAATGACTAGTCAAATGGGATATAGAGTTGGGAGAGTTCAACGTAGAGTTCCGACCGTGACCGACCCTCAAGGGTCAGGCCCTAGTGGGCTTCATAGTCGAAACGGTGACTCCGGCTCTAGACGACCCCCACATCTCGGAAGGTGTTGACACTCTCGACATCCCAACATGGATCCTGAACGTGGATGGGTCATCAACCCAAATAGGCAGTGGTGCCGGAGTCGTCCTCCAGACTCCCAACGGCGCAGAGATCAAGTACTCCGTTACGCTGACCTTCTCCACCACTAACAATGTGGCTGAGTACGAAGCCCTCCTGGCAGGACTTCGCCTAGCAATGGAATGTTCTGCCAAGTTATTGATCGTACACAATGACTCAGAGCTCGTGGTCAATTAAATTCAAGCGACCTTTGAGGCGTCGAACTCGCAACTTACAAAGTACCTGACAAGAGCCAAGGCACAGATCCAGACCTTCAAGCACTTTAAGATTGAACACGTGCCTAGAGAAGAAAACTGAAAAGCAGACCAGTTAGCCAGGGATGTAGCTACAGGATCTCCGGAGCAATACGCAAGGGACCTGCGGGAAACCCTGGCTGTACCCAGTATTGATGTCTCAGACCAGGAAGTACTGCGAATTGACGAATATGACAACTGGATGACCCCGTATCAAAAGTATCTGACGGATGGAACGTTGCCTGAAAACGCTGACAAGGCCAGACGGATCGAGAGGATGGCAGGCTGGTACGCGATCATCGATGGGAGGCTATACGGGCGAGGATATTCTACTCCTTACCTAAAATGCATGACTCCAGAGGAGGTTTAGTACACCCTAAGTGAAATCCACTTCGGCATATGCGACTCAAACGTCGGGGGGAAAATCTCGCATTCAAGATCATACGACAAGGTCTCTTCTGACCCACAAAGAAACAAGACGCTTTGGAATTCGTAAAGATATGTGAAAGCTGTCAGGTCTACGGATCCATGATGCACCTCCCCTATACGGAGCTGCGTAGCCTTCAGTCCCCATGGTCATTCGCGCAGTGGGGACTCAACATCCTCGGACCACTGCCTTTAGCTTCTGGACAAAGAAAATTTCTCATCGTTGGTATCGACTACTTCACCAGATGGGTAGAGAAGCAGTCCCTTTGACTCGAATCACCAAGTAGAACGCGACGGAGTTCCTACGTCAAAACATCGTCTGTCAATTTGGAATTGCCGAGGTCATAGTGACCAACAACGGAACCCAATTCACCAAGAAACGATTCGTCAAATATCGCACAATTCTGCGCATCAAACTAGTGTATACGTCTGTGGTATACCCTTAGGCAAACGGGCAGGTTAAAGTTACAAACCGCATACTGTTGCACGGATTGAAGACCAAGTTGGAAGACGTAGGGAGCTCATGGGTTGATGAGTTACCTTCCGTATTCTAGTCGTACCGAACCACCCCATGGGAACCAATGAGAGACACCCTTCAACCTCTGCTACGGGGCTGGAACCGTGATCCCCGTTGAAGTGAGACTACCTTGCCGGTAGGTCGAGTGTTTTGATCTAGTCACGAACTCCCAAAGACTCAGAGAATGCCTCGACTTGCTCCGAGAAGTTCAAGATGCTGCCTGCCTGAGGATCGCAACCTACCAACAACGCATTGCTCGATACTGCAACAAGCGGGTGAAGGCACAGCCGCTTGAGGTTGGGGGCCTGGTCCTCTGAAGTATAGAGGCCATGGGAAAAGTCGCAAGTAGGAATCAACTTTCCCTCAATTGGGAAGGCCCATTCCTCGTCTCCACAATCCTCCGGAATGGAGTGTACAAGCTACGTGCCCAGAACGGCAGGTTGGTCCCATAGACCTGGAACGCCGCCAACCTCAAGAAATACTACCAGTAGAACAATATTGGCCCAGGTAAGGAATACACGCACACTACGATGAATGCTTGTACATGCATTGTGCTTTTATTTAATAAAATTGGTTGTTCCTGTTAGGTTATGTTTTTATTCATATGAATGTTTGCATGTATAACATTCGAAAAAGCAAAACGACCTAGACTGCCCCTAAGTCGGGAGGACTATTGTCCGTCCGTAAAACGAATCCTCGGCTCCTTGCCAGGCATCCCGAAAGCGGCCGTCACAGGATCTCGTCTCTGCGTTGAATAACCCGAAGCGGCCCCATGCACTCTAACTCTACGCCAAACGGTTTGAAAGCGGTCACCTCTGAATCTCGACTCCGTGTCAAATGGCTCGGAAGCAGCCATGTGGAGACCTTGACTCTGTGTCAAAAGGACCCCAAGCGGTCTGCCAACTCAGCCTCGTGCCATTGACCAAGGCGGTCAAAATCTCAGACTTGGGGCTTTTGAAGTTCCCAACTTACGGCCAACAAAATCTTAGGGGACAAGAATTGCAGACGTGTGGCAACATTCTCCCGAAAAAGAGAGCACCCTTAGTCTACAATGGTCGTGGGCTAGGACCGAGCATCAGATAGCTACGAAGCCCTGAGCAGGGGCCGATCGCCTAATGTAGGAACCGCGTGCGAAATGGCCTAGACTCGGAGTCTGGCTATTATGGCCTAAAAACCCAGCTGCCCCTTAACATCGCTCTATGGGACTTGCGACGACATCCACTCTACTGGATCGAGCTTTCCATTAAACATGCGAGATACAACGACATCCTCTATAAGAAGGCATCGAATTGGGGCATTGGTGACAATAGCTTTACCAGTTTAATCGATAAACACAAGATATAATATCTAAGATCACACTTAAAGGCATAAGTGCAGAAAGGGGACATCACTTCTCATTCATATGTACAAGGCCTGACAAGTGGTACACAAGAAAAAGGAAATAAAAATCGTTATATACAAGTAGAGCTACTTCTGAGAGTCCGATGGGCCTGCCTCCTCAAGAAAGTTCATTAGGCAAGACCTATCACAAGCTCCAGAGTTGCCAGGATGGAAGATGCCTTTTGGAACGTTAGGAAGCACGAGCAAGGCAATCTTGCGGCACAGGCAGATACCATCCCAGAATCTGGTCTACGATACAAGGTTCGCCTCCGACAGAGAGAGCCGCGCCCTCGGGTCTCTGGACAGGCGAGAATTGTTGTCTTCGAGAGTAGTGACCATCTTCTTCAGCTGTTCGACCTCCTGCCTCAGGAGCTCAACCTCTTGCGTTTGTTGGCCACTGTCCGTCCTCAAGCGCTTGACTTCTTCTTGCATTTGCCTATTCTCTCCCTACAGCCGTTCACTCTCCCCCTGGAGGGAAACGATCTTGATTCTCATGAGCTGAGCAATCTCCTGCCCATAGTGAATGTTCCCGTGCAATTGAGCGGCCAGCTCGTCGAAAGAATCAACCTCCCTAGGGACCTACACAGGAAAGAGAGGGTCATAAATTCTCAAAACTCCAGAACGCAAACGAGTACCCAGCTCAAGACAATTATACCTGGGCGGAAGACGCATTCGGATGATTGGCTCCCTCCCCTGGCGCCATCGAGTATGGTGGCTCCGCCCATCCCACCACTGCCTCCCTAGGGCTGGGATGGCCTGGAGCATTGGATAATATGGGGACGCTTGGGAATTTTGCCTCCCGAGCCGTCCCAACAGCGACAGTCTCCATAGTCACGTCAATCTTTTGCAGACTGGCCTCTTGCCTAATTTCAGCCTTCGGCTCCTTAGGAAAAGATGCGCTGCCCTCTACGGTAGGCGCGCCCTTGACGGACATCTCCGGTGGCTCCAGATTGACGAATGGAACCTCGAGAGACTCTCCTCCAGAATGAAACTACACCGCAGGAATGCCGTACTCAGCTAACGCCATAGCTGAGATCTGCACGGGTTCGGCGGCTCCCTCCTGTGACTCGACGCATGACATCGCCTCCGGAACTAGACTCCGAGCTCGCACAGGGGTCCCTGCACCAACCGTTGTAATCTCCGGGTGGAGGTACCTCCGACCTCCCTTAGCCTCTTCAATGGGGCCTCCACTCCTCATCATCCGAGGACAACTCCAACAGGGAACAACTCACCTCAACGTCTCCTCCCGATGATTCGTGGATCACAACATCCACGGGCTTCTTCTTCAAAGAGCCAGCCATGGCCCAGCTAGACATGGGGACCCCACTTGGTAGCAGTAAGGGCGTTAGATGTCAGGTAATACCCCTGGGTGGAGAACGTCTTCATCTGGGAACCGATGGCTATGATCAGCCTCGTCGTTTCCCTGACCTCCTCATCAAATGCCTCCTTACGAAAGAACGGTGGGATTGGACCTCATTCTCGAGAAAGATCTGAATCCGACGGCTCTTGTAGGAAGAAAAAATTATTCATCCAATTCTTCTCTGAATCGAGGTTGGTCCCCCAAAATTCAAAATCGGCTCTCGAAGATATGGAGATCCAACTATCTGCCTCTAAGATGTGAAAGATTACCTTCGCTGCAGTCACGCCGAAAGATATTGAATGCAGGTGGGCAAAGATGCACAAAGAAACCAAGTAGCGGGGAGCATTCGGGTGAAGTCTTGCCACCGGAACGCCCAAAGCTTCGACAAGGGAAGTTAGCTCGCACGGCATGGGGTAGCGGAGCCCCCCTTTCAGATGATACTCGTAAACAGTAACGAAGCCCTCTGGAGGGGTGTGGGCCATACCGTCTAAGACAGGAACGTGGTACGACATGTTCGAAGGAATACCATAATCAACCATTAGGGCAACAATGGTGCTCATGGTCAGAACAGAGCCCGTATTATCTACCCTATGGATACTCGATCTAGGAACTCGCGAAGAGGAAGGAGATTCTTTCTTCTTAGCCATCTCGCTCGCTTTGGAAAGAATTACAATCACAAGCATGAAAAAGAACAAAGGGGAAGGACTTCACAGAGACGCTGCTTATATAGGCAACAAGGTGCCAACGCACGAGAAAACTAAAGCAACGTCCTTACCCGAAAATCAGGCCACGTGCCCGTTCGATAGAAATGCCATAGTTTTCCAAGCGTCGGGCAATCATGGCCCCTCGAACCGGCGATTAGTATCTCTTCAGCCGCTTGAAAGAAGGAGGAACATGCAAGTATGAGCAAACAGCACGACCAAGTAAGAAGTTTTATTATCTATTTCACTAATAAACTTTTTTATAGCTTAAGGTGGATGACGACCACAGATTACAACTGGCCGCCCTCATTGAATCCTGGAGAGTCCGAAGCAGTGAGTTCGTTCAGATAGGCGCGAGTCTGGACGCCTGAGTTTCCAGAGTCCAGGATGCCGATGCGGAAATCTAGCTTCTCCAGCCTGGCTAGCCTCCAACTAAGACGGATGCCGTCCTGGAACCTTCTTTCCAGTGTTGGAGCCACTTCCTCCGGCCTGAACCTCGACCTTAATTTTGCCTCCAGCCGCGCGTGCTCCTCTCCATAGTGTACTCGGAACCGCTCGAACTCCTCCTAAATGGCCAAGATATGGCCTCGAGCCTGCATGTTAGTATCAGCAAGCCTGGACACCCGTGCCTCCGATTCGGACCACGCTCTTTCAAAGTTTGCGACTTGAGCCCTCACCTGCTTGACCTCCCCGATCAGACCCTACACCCTGGCCTCACAGCCATCAACGGCCTGGGCTACTTGTTGGAGCGCAGGATCCCCCATCCTAGGCCTTTGGCCCCGCAAGAATGTGGACGCGCCCTCCCCCTTGAAGCCTGGTGGGGCCCGCAAAAACCTCATTGGTCCAACAATGGTGGCCTCTGAACCATAACCTCCTACGGTCGCAGCAACGGGTGCGGCGTCATCACGAATCCGCAAAGCACGTGTGTCACTCACAGATTCTCCGGAAGACGACTCAGACTCCGACGAGGACGATGGTCTCTCCATAAAGAAGAGAGGGAAACAAGAATAGCCCTTGCCTTACACTCTCAAAGCAACTAAAGGATGCGGAACTCTTGGAGGGAATCGTAGAGTTTAAATAGCCAGAAAACCGCCAATGAGATGCTTTAAGAAGGAGCCAATCAGTTCCTCCCACGTGGCGTGTCCCTAAAGATTCGTGACTTTTCAAGACAGATCATTATGACGCGACGTCCCCCGTTCTACTGCACAGTTAATACATCGGGCAGCCAGACGAATGTGACATCCACCTATAGCATTTGAGCTTCCCGAGCCTCGGCCGCCAGGAGTCTCCTCCTGCCGTGTCCTCCCGTCGACGGTCTACACTAAGACCCGAGGGACAAGGCTGGCCTAAAGCCAGCCGCGAGCGCTCAAACACGCTCAAACGTGCAGAAGGGGGCACAATGTCATGGAAGGGGCAAATTGCCCATGAAGTGTGATCCAAAGAAGCAGTCAGTGAGAGAAGTTGCATGCTACAAGACAGAAGAATAAAAATAAAGGGCAACTTCTTTCATTAATCAAGACTTTCTTTATAAAGTGTAAAATTTGCGATAGCAAAGATACAAGAAAGAAGAGGAAGGTGCGGCACGGGGCATAAGCCCCGAGCGACTGCCACGAAGGCTTGACGAACTTGACCTACATAGGGACACCATGGCTTCGCAGCCAATAACCTAACAAGCCCAAGCACGCAAGCACCGAAGCGACCAAGTGTTGGTCAACCGCTGTAGACGAGCTCAATATTAACCACAGAGGCAGAACCAACACCCGGCTCAAGAGCCTCCGGCCGGGACGTAGGACAAGAACCTGCTCTTCCCTCGCCGAAGCTCCACTTTCTACCACCTCCCCAGCGGGCGCGAGGTTCCAGTGAACAGGAGACCATGTGCAATGCGCTATACGAAAGGCAAAGAGCCTCGTGAGAGCTCGCAGGGATCCTCCTGCACACGCAGACCACCGTAGCCTGGGGGAGGCACTTGACGACAGTAGAGTGGCCGTGCCACTCTCATTATCATGAGGAATCACCTGAGGGCATGAATTTGGTCTTCGACAGAAGCTCCAGATCTCCAGCTGGTCCATCCGATTCCTTCTCGGACTCCCACTAGAGGCAGGATGAACTAGGGTTCTCGCATTGCTCCAACAGGTGTCAGCCAAAGGATGAGCCATGCTAGTTAAAGGGACTCCCTATTTATAGGCAGTTTGGCACCCTACTGCAAGTTAATATGGCAGACACCCTGACGATCGTCTTTCTCGGAGAAGGAAAAGTGCCTAGCCCATGGCAACCTCAGGCGTGCGAATCCCTCCTTTCCAGGCATCGAATCACTGCAGCGCTAGAAAAGCCTGCTCAGCTGCCTGGGGAAGGCGCGAAACTGAAAGACGACAAACACTGGCGCATCTCAAGGAAAACTGAGCGACTGTGAACCGGACCCAGAAAAACATGCCAGGCCGCGACCACAGATCGGCCCAGGTATGGAAGGCTAGTGTTGGGTTTGATGCGAAGGCCCAAGAAGATTCTAAGCCCAATCCGCGGAGCAATAGCCCATGCAGCGGATCTAGCCCAATGTCCTATAACGGCCTATGTGGCAGCCCACACTCGCAGCCAATGGACGTCGCCTGCAACCCATTAATGCGGCTGACAGTTGACAAAGGTGGTGCAGAGGAAACAAACCAATGAGGAGAAAGTCAGCGCTGCTAACTGCGACTCACGGCGTTGCCACAGTTCTCTGGCCAATCCCAATGCAAGAGGTAGTCCAAGTGTGGCCTGCGACGTCCAGCGGTCTGTCTGCCACCGTTAGGCGACAGCTGACACACCAGCAATTGTCGCCAATGGTCAGCAGCCAACGAATCCCTGCAGGAGGGATTCTTGCGCCAAGGACTCCAAACAGAGGAGCCATGAATTCCCTCCTGGCTTACAGGAGAAGGGGAGTTCACCTGAGAGATGAATCGATCAACTCACCTGCGAGAGAACCAGAGCCTGACAATGAGACATACGCTCCTACATGCGCACGCTCTCTCAAAAATATAGCCAGCTCCCACTTTTCTCCAGCCTAATATAGGCCATTACAGTCATCCACCGACTGCGGTGCATTCTGGGAGGTAGACCTGCCAACATCTGCTCACCAATCTCCCATTCCTACATTCACACACTCCCCAGGCGTTCATAGCATATTTTTGCGCACCTCTAAGCGTGCGCTTTCCTTTCCGTTCATTGCGGAAGGTTGCTGACTTGAGCGTCAGAGTGCTTTCGGTGGAAGAAATTCTGTCGAACCTCTAACCTCATATTTATTAATTGTGTTGTACAGGTCCTAGGTTAATAGAGATGGAGACTAAACCCCCTCGAGATTGCCTCCAAACGACAAGAAATCCGAAGATTCTCTAATCCGTACGTCAATCGAGGACTCAGGACACAATAATAATCAATAATTT
>JAODPA010021650.1:0-12944 GCA_025585075.1 Nepenthes mirabilis | reverse complement strand
TTTAAATAAAAAAGTATTTATTTTTTTTTAAATAAGAAAGGAATAAAATTTTTATTGTATCTGGTCAAACGGATGGTAGGAGTTTGCCCAACTACTCAAGACTCCACTCCAAGAAACTCAACTTTACAAAGAAAATCCACACAGTCAACAGCTAAAACTCGAGCAAATTCATCATGAAGTATAAAAGAAATAAAAAAGGGGCTCAAATAACAACTCTCTCACACCGGCACAACTCAAAACGCCTCTCCCCCTGTCTACAATCTCTGGCCGTGAATTTTATGATAGTGTTCCCCTCCCTCTCTCTCGTCTGCCCACAGAGGCTGGGGGAGAAGATTCATCCAATGGAGGTCCTCGGATCATGAAACAAGGAAGACAAGAAACAACGAATCGAAATACCAGCAACACACCCACGCACTGCAAGTGTTAAATGATGAATAAAAAGATAATTTTCTTTTGTTCAATTTGAAAAGTTTTCTCATCAAAGATTGAGAAAAATAAAAATAAAAATAACAAAATTTGATACGATAAAGAAAAGAGGTGGTGGTATTTGGAAATCGGGCATTCGGACCTTTTGTTTCGGATCTGAAGAAAGCTGGGCGTCTGTAGCTTCAAAACTCATCGTCAGTGGGAAAAGCTAGCAAGATTTTCTTTTTGGGAATTCTTCTCCTTGAAATTTATTTAATATTTTAACTATATAATTTGTTTTTACAATTGTCGTCAGTGCTGATAAAACTACGTGTACTTGTCAGTCCCCCTTTTGCTAACTAAAATATCATGTGTTTATTCAAACAAAGAAAAAATCTCTGTATTATCAGCATCAGATATTGTGGGTGGGTCCGTCGTTTTAGCGTGAGATTTTCTTCAACGACTAATATCGTGTGATGTTTCCTACAAGTTGTCGTCGGCGGTAAGCTGCGAAGCACAAGCAGTATCCTTCTCTTTCTCTGTTTAGTTCCGCCAAACAGTCACTCCACCCCCAACCCAAAAATAAATAAATAAATATTTCTTTTGTTTTTGGTAAGTTATAAATATTTCATCCCAAGTTGTCATCCTTATTTGAATAGTCATTGTTTTGATTAAAAGCTTTTCTATCAATTTAATCCTTATTTCCATTTTGTTTTTGAATTTTATATTTTTAATATTACTTTCATTCTTTATCAACCACCAATCCACGGCATGTAAAATGATATAATTTTTTCGACACAAAAAACGAGTCTCTCGAAATTATATGCACCTCGACCATGGCTAAAACAACGGCAAAATTAAAGGACCTCCTCCGTTTTCACACACTTGGTCAGATTGATGCCACCCAACTCAAGAACCGCTGTGATGCCCGAAGAGGCTCAGCTGCAATGAGGCTACCAAACTTAGGCATAAAGAAATGTCTGGCATATGTTTGCGTGGTAAAAATTATTAATCGTTTCTCTGCCTACATGTGACATGTCTGCATCAACAAATAATGATGCTCATCGTGCGACGAAGGTGCATGGCGCTCTCAAAAATGAGATTGACAAAAGAAACATGATTGGGAAAGCAGTATCGCCTTGCATGGATCATGGTAAAGGGTAAGCCTCCCTATTGGGCTAAGATCCACTGCCAATCAAAAAAATGGTCACACACACACACACACACACACACTCTTTTTGACATTTTTGTCTGCAAGTATGCCATCAATTATTTGCCGAGATATCCAAAAAATTTATTAAGAGAGATAAAAGTTTATTAACTAAGAGAAGATACTCTGTTAAAATATTACTAAAAAATTTAACAATTTTTAAACTATTACAAAAAAGAGAAATATTCATTTTCACAATAGACCAAGCTATCTTCGATGGAATTTAACATTGCCCTTGGTGAGTAGCTAGTGCACTAAGAGAGTCATTCTTTCTACTTGAAGACTAAAATCACCTTAACACGACAGGCCGTTAGGGATCTTCATCCCATAGGCCAATTTATCTCACTGAGTTCTTCTAATGAGCTTAGCCTATCCTTCGCATTTTAATACATAAATCTTGTAGTCGGGTTTTAGGAGTAGGTAATTTTCTAGTCTTATGTAAGATGGCTGGATAGAATTGAGAAGAAAATCTGAATTTCAGATTGAAATGAGAAAAGATAGATTTAGAAAAGATGAGAATTAGACAAAATCAGTTTGAGAGGAAAAAGTATTAGGGAGAGAAATAGACAAAGATGAGAAAATCAGACTTTGTATTCAATATTCAACGTGTTTACAATCTGTCACAAGCTTTCAATTCGTGTGCTATTAGTCCAATTTGCCTTGCCAATCAATTATTTAATTGAAAAATGCATATATATGACTAAGTTTACCCACTCCCTGAATTCAATATTACTCGTAGGAAATCGGACCGTTCATTTAAATTGTGAGGAAATAACGATAATGTACACCAAACTAATAATAACCACAAGTAATAGACCATATAAGATTTTATGTGGAAAATTCATTTTAAATAAAGGAAAAAAAACTACAAGACTACATGTCCAAAATATATCCACTATACAGTATATTCAATTATAAAATTTTTAATAAATATAAAGTTACAACACTTTATAATAAATGAGCTCGAACAATAATGAGTACAAGATAAAAGAGATGAAATAATATTAGTAAAATATCTTTTTTTATTTCAAAAATAATATACCCAATGTCGGTAGAAAATAAAATACGATTTAGAACTCAATTGAATACTCAAACTTTTCTCTTCTTCCCTTTCTCTCTCTCTCTCTCTTTTTTTTTCCTTTTCTGATAGTGTCAGGGCTCAACATCTCATAAATTACTAAAGAGATGACCTTAAAATTACATAAAGCACAATTATATCAAGAACAGTGTTCAACACCGTCGGGTGCAAATAGCCCGCAAGCCCACTATAATCAGGGCACGAGCGATCCTCGAGCGTTCCTCAGGCATTGAGCAATCTGAAAATCCCACTAGTGTGACCCTCGTGCACTCCTCAGGCGGGCTCATTCTGGAATCGACGCACATGAGTATAACATGCACCTATCGTGCGCCATTTTATGACATTTTCAAATCAGTTCAATATATGTACATGTTATCGAACAACACATCAAATAGGTATAAAACTCATATAAAAGTAATCCATAACCCAACAAACTTTTTCTCACGACCTTGTGGAGCCATCATTATCTTGACTATAGTTTGGCAAATTTTAAAATTTTCCTTTTACATCACTTTAATCATATGTCTGATTTATTCTTCTCGGTCTTGAACTTATCAAGTGTTGGCAACTATGATTCGATGACATTCATCATCCAATAATTTTTCGCATCAATACACTTTGATTGGAAATGAAATTGTCACATTCCAAATCTCGATCCCAATTTCATTATAAATAATTGTTCAATTAACAATCAAAATTTTTATTTAACGTCACAATTAACCTTTCAATTATTCGTAGACGTGAACTTCACACCAATCCCTCGACTGACCAAATGTAATTAATATAAATTATACATAGGATTCAAATTATGCCACATTTAATTTTACTCCAACATTGACCCAATCGTAACATTGGATTTTACGTAATGAGTTATATCTAAATTTAAACAATATTAAATTAAACTGGTTAGATTCTCAAACCAAATAAGGCATTTTTTTATGATTTCTCTGACACCACTTTAGCCTGTCACGTCTCAAATCTCAATTCCAATTTCATTATAAATAATTATTCAATTAACAATCAAATTTTCTATTGAACATCACAACCAACTGTTCAATTATTCATGGACGTGAACGTTATATCAATACTTCGATCGATCAAAAACAATTAATATTAAACATACACAAAATCTAAAATATGTCATATCTCATGTGACACCGACACTGACCCATTTGTGACATCGGACCTTACGTAAGGGGCTATATCTGAATTTAAACAATATCAGATTAAACTGCATCCACATAAGATTTAATTAACCAACATTCAACCTATGACTTGCAAATCGCTGTCCGATTATCAGACATATACTAATTATTATCCAAAAATTAATATAAACATATTAACTACTGTCCGAAATCAAAATACAACATTACAATTTTATAATTTCATATTCTAAATTCTTTGAACATATTTATTGTTCAATTCTGATCGTCTTACAAGTATATGAACCTCTCATCTAAGCAGGTTAGTAAACTAAAAGTAAGGAGTGGACAAAAAACTCAATAAGACATATAATTTGTAATTAAACATACATAATTTGTATTAAAACTATATCAGAAGGAATATTTAAATTTGATGCAATGATGTAAATTTCAAATTTTATCTTTTCAATATTTAGCCAAATGCTATGTAAATTCATGCTTAAATATGAATTTTCTTGAGAACCAAGGGTCAATAGGGCTTTATCAACTAAAAGAGTGAATAATTAAAACCTGAATTATATTTATTTTCATATAACAAAAGACAATATGCTATTATTTAAGATTTATAGGTGGGCTATCATATATATAATCCTATAGATAAAGCTAAACGTCGATTGCACTTATAGATGATAGGTTCAAACCTCAATATACCACTAATATATTAATGCATGTCATAATATATTATCTGCTAAATAATAATCATGATTCAATACATATATTTAGGAAAACTTTACACTTTTCTTCATATTTTTTTAATTTTCTCATTATGGATAAACTATTCACAATTTTTTAATATAATTGTAGAGTTTTCTATAAAATTCTTTTTAGTAAATCTTCATACAGTGCATAAAATTCTACAGGAATTTACATATTCAATCTCAGAACATAACTAAGTTGTATTTTGAGATTTTACAAATATGGTTGCAAAAAATAAAAAGTATGATAATACTTTAGCAAATTCAGTTGAAGTAACATACATGTAGAAAGAATTTTTATTAAAATTTAGAACATGCAAACATTCATGTAAAATTACAACACATATAGGGAATTCTAATTGGATTTTCAAAACATGCATAAACTTATATTTAGTAACTTAGAATCATGTAAGAACATTAGGTACAAGATTTAAACATATAGAAGTATTATATCAGATTTGCGGACATGCATGAAGTAAAAACGGTAAAAATTAGCTAAGTTATACCATGTACTCGGACTTAGATATGAATTTTATGTAGTTTTACAATAAAATAAAAAGAATTTCACATGCATATTGATCATAAACCTCTAAACTATGAAATGATATTATGTATAAGTATTTAAAATAAAAAATATTCAAAAAATTGAAAAAGAAACAGCAATAAGAGATGAAAGGTTTTGAGTGCACTTGCCTTAACTTGATTCTTATTAATTTTTAGCTTGGATTCACTTGAATTAGATTCCTTTGACTTCCTCTCTTTCCTTCTCCCTCTCTTCTTCTCCTCTCCTTTTCCTTTTTCTCTCAAATTTCCTAAAAAAATGACAAAAATTATCAGGATTCATCTATTTATATTGACTAGTGCTCGAGCACTAGGTTGGGCACGCGTTAGATGCCATGGCCAATATTGCAGCGCACGAGCACGAGGCAATCTACCACAACACGCTTCGAGCATACCTCGAGCGCATCTATATTGGTTTATGTGCTCATGTGCCAATCTGGTGTCCCTTAGGGGTGATGAAATTCGGTCCAAATTTAATTTTTGACTCAACTTTTTCATCATTTAACCTTAATTTTAATTATATTAATTTAATTAATCAAAATTATAATAAAATTTGAAATCAGGCCTTACATTTCTCCCCTCTTTATAAAAATTTCGTCTACAAAATTTTAACATACCTTATCAAAGAAATAAGTGCAGGTACTTCTCCCAAAACTTATATTCTCTTTCCCACGTGGCTTCTTTATACGAATAGTTTCTCCAAAAGACCTTTACCAATGAAATTAGTTTTACTCGAAGCATTAATCTCTTCTACCCAAAATCTAAACCATTTCCTCAACATACGTTAAGTCTTCATTTATTCTTAACGGCTCATATTCAATAATGTGCATTGGATCATACACATATTTTTGTTGCATTGTCACATGAAATACATTGTACACATCTCCCAAATTTAAAGGGGGCGTCACTCTATAAGAATTGAGTTTCATAATTATACTAATTATGTTAAAGTCTCGAAAGTTGGAGACTCACCTAGAGACACAGTTGTGGTGCCAATTTAATCGATGGAGTTAGTTAGTAGCCGATTTTTTTTCGGTTGCCTAGAAACAGCTTACTTTAATTGGTGGGGCGGCGGCAGCATGTTGATTCAGCATGTTTTTAACTTTGACTCGGTGGGGCAGCAGAGGAAAAAGATTAAACCGGGCTGCAACACCAAGCATTTGATAAATTGGTAGGGGCAGTTACACGACAGAACACAACAAGGCAGCAGCGTGCTTCAGCAAAATTAACAAGAAGCTAATGATTCAGCTAAATCATGGCAACAACACACAGCAGCAGAACCAGGCAGCAGAAATCAGCAAAATTCAGTACCAACCAAACAGCAA
The DNA here is from genome assembly GCA_025585075.1 of Nepenthes mirabilis. NCBI lineage: Eukaryota > Viridiplantae > Streptophyta > Magnoliopsida > Caryophyllales > Nepenthaceae > Nepenthes > Nepenthes mirabilis. The sequence goes on along the minus strand of JAODPA010021650.1, from coordinate 6,468 downwards.
CACATGGCAGCACGACAAGGAGCCGATTCAGCAAAATTTAAGGAGTGATTCAGCAAAATTAGATGCTATAACTCAAGGGACACTAATCTGATTTAGGGGAAATCCAAGAAAGCTGACAGCAACACATCCAAACAAGGGATGATTCAGCAAAGCCACAGCCTTGAGATATATTCAGTTTCCTATATCGCGAGGAGAAGGGAAGCAACAGACTGAAAGGGAGAGAGAGGTGAAGGAAGGAAGTGTTCCACAGTTGCAACAGCTGAATTTTGGGTAATTCAGTTTAAAGTAAATGCACCGCAGGCTTTTCCTTCACTTGTCAAATTCTTATTGTATTTTCAAATATTATTGATCCAATATTTAATTTGCTGGCTTTACTATGCTGCCACTGCTGTATCATTTCTTCAACATATGTAAAAATTAGTTTTGAGGTTTTTCTGAACCGGCTGATGCACCACATTGCTAGTGCTGATTTTTCTTCCTGATTGGCCGAAGCTGTATTTCAGCTTGCTGATACTTGATTTCCTTCTGTTTCGATGAATTACGTTTGCATCCTTCTGTTTTATGCTTCATTTTACTTCTTGGCCAAATTGCTACACTGCTAAAATTGCTGTAACTTGCTAGGCTGTTTTATGCTTCTCAAATATGAAATATAACTACTTTGTCCAATTATGATTTAAGCTGCTGCTATATTTTTATTTTGGAGCATGATATTTTATTGCTGAATTCAGGTAGCTGAAGCTAAAATTCTATTTTCTTGCATCACATTTGCTGATTTTCATTGCTGCATTATGTACATATTGCTGATCTCCTTTGAATTGAGATTGATGTTGCTTACATCACATATTGTCTTGCTGAAATTCGAATTGCTAACTGCTGAAGCATATGTTGCTGATCCACTTGCATCACACTCTGCTTCAAACTGCTGCATTTCACACATTGCTACATCACTTACTGATTTTTGATTTCCTTCTGTTTTGCTGATACTCAATTACAATGGTTGAAGCATATGTTTCTAGCTCACTGAATTGTTGATTTTCCAATCACGTTGATTTAAGCTGCAGCAGCACTTTTGTAACGGCCCAGATTTTAAATCATAAAAAGTCCCAATCATTAAATTGATATAATGTTAAAGTAAAAGAAAGTTTATCCGATCAATGCCAGTTGACTAGAAATGTGAAGAGTACTTATCCGGTCAACGTCAGTTGATCAAAAGTAATGGATGAGCAATTATAAGATTAGAAGGCAAGTTGGGGTAGTTAAGTTGACCGGAATTGTGCAATTGTTGACCGGAAAGTTGAGGGTGAAATGTTGACCAGCGTCAAAATGAGGTTAAGGGTTGACCGATTTTAGAAAATGTTGAGAGGAAGTCATGGCTGGCAGCTTATGATTCAATGGCCGGCTGTTTTATAATCCCAACCACCCCACTGACCTTTTAGAAAGGCAAGAGGAGCAAGCAAAGAAGTACAAACAGTTAACTTACCCTACCTACTACCACTAACCCCAACGTCTATAAGTAATGGCCCCGAGAATTAGGATAGGAAGCTGGGCAATCGACCGGGTGAAGGCGCTAAGAATTTCGAGCCAGAACCAAGTAAGGGGTTCATAGATCCAATCCAGGCAAGTGTACTCACCCTTTTTAAGATCATGTTTGTAAAGCAAGTGTACTCACTCTTTTTAAGATCATGTTTGTAATACAAGAATACTCACCTTTTTTTGATCATGTGTTTAATGCAAGCGTACTCCCTGTTTTTAAGTTCATGTTTTTAATACAAGTATTATTAATGATATTCAGTTATTTCATGATGTTCGCACGCATGAAGTTTGATTATTGTATAATTTAGATGATGACAAGTTATTTGTTTATGAAAAAGTAGACCGGCTTTGAAAAGTGACGTATAAGCTCTTTGATTTGAAACCGGCCTTGATTTGAAACCGACCTTATAGAATAATTGAAATCGGCCTCAATCGAAACCGGCATTTGTGTTGAAATTTTGAAACTGACATTGCCTTATGATTTTGAAACCGGCCTTGTAATAAAATTTTGAAACCGGTATCTGCTTCGTGATTTTGAAACCGGCCTTGTAGTGTAATTTTGAAACTGGCCTTGTATCGTATTTTGAAACCGACATTTGTACTGTGATTTCAAAACCGGCCTTGTATTGTATTTTAAAACTGACATTTGTACTGTGATTTTGAAACCGGCCTTGTATCGTGATTTTGAAACCGGCATTTGTATTGTAAGTTTTGAAACCGGCCTTGTATTATGATTTGAAACCGACATCTATACTGAAACTTTGAAACCGGCTTGTAATGAAGCGACCTCTAGCTTTATAATAAAAGACTTTCGACTTTTGATAAATGACCTCCGGCCTTTTGATAAAAAGATCTCCGGCTTTTTTAATAGAAAGACCTCCTGCATTTTTTATGAAAATGATCTCTGGCTTTAAGACATTATGAAAGGACTTTGGTTATTTAAAGTTAAAGATGAAATATATATGAACATGGAAAAATATATGTAATCCGGACAACAAGTGGAACTCTATGACTTCCGACTTTTGAATTATGATAGATGGCCATCGAAAGATATGAACTAAGACTGAGTTTTCATTAAACTTGCTATTAAAATTGGATGAAGGATATTGGAGTGACACTCGAGGACTACCCTTAGACCACAGGGGAATTTCTGGTGGCACAAGGCTTATAGACTACGGCCTCGTATGCAGGATAAAAGGCATTACCGCCCGCCTCTGGGAGTATAATAGGAGGATACGGCCTTAGGTTGTGGGGTAGTACACAACCCTTCTTTGATACTGTCTGCTCCCATCCAATCCCTAAAGATGATAAGAATTTCGTAAATTTTTACGAATTTTCTAAAGACAAGATAATAAGAATAAGAATAAAGATTTCTGAACTTAAGAAGAAATGATATGGTGATTTTCGTATACTAAGTTTATGTTATTTTGATCCGATGATATGTATATTAATGTTTTTCGCATGTGTGTACCTTGCTGGACTTTGTAACTCACTCTTACTATTTTTCAGATGATGAGAAGTTTATGGAGGTCGAAATTGAATAGAGTCATGTCGTGTAGCTAGACGGCATAGCTGGCCGGAGCCGATCAGCGAAGGAGTGAAGGAATTGACGTATTTTCTTTTAATGTTTTGGGAAGGACTTGTAAAATATTTCCGCTGTAAAAGAATTAATGGATGTTAGTATGTTTCCGTAATTACAATATGGAAAAATGAAGTTGACTTTCCTAGTAGCATCTCATTTCATGTTAAGGTCTTCGTATCCGACCAACCTTAATGTTGACCGGTCAGGTATGAGGTTAAACTTCGATGGCCAACTCAAGGAGTTATGCCTTAAGCGATCCTGTGTACTCGATGTAAAGTATATATATAAAAGAAAAATTTTTACATCCACCTAGTTGGTATTTATACGGTATGTGCTGTAAATGTTAGGATTGACGGCGGCCATATGTGGTGGAATACGTCCAAGGCCGTCACACCTGTGAACTCAGATTAAAGCATGATGTATTACTTAATTTCCATGTGCTAATGCTGAATTTCAACCTGCTAAAGGATGTATTAATGATTTTCTGTTTTGCCGCTCTACTAAATTGCTAATTTCCCAGCTTTGCTGGTCCAAATTATATTGCTAAATCTGATTTAAGTTTTAATTTTGGAAGATTATGTTAGAATTAATTTAATGATCAGAAACTCTATAATATGTTATAAATTATGATTATTTTTTTCTAGAATTAAGAAAATTAAAAGGAACCAAGAAAAAGTATAGAATTCTCATAATGAATCTACAAAGAATCAAGAAACCAGACCAAAGATTTACTCAGACAGCAATATTTCCTGGCATACTTAAAATATTGCAGTGATAATCAAGGAATTGTTCTAACACTGTAGGGAAAATAAGGCGGCTTTTCCCCCCGTCTACCGAGTATAAAGGTATGTACATCCACCTTGGGGTGAAAAAGAAGGGAAGGCCCTAGATTATGTGGATTGTACGCAATCCTTTTCTTAATTGTCCGCCCTGATCTCTCAAGTGTTCAAAGTATTGACGGTTAAGATAGTAAAAGAACAAAATAAATGAAATTAAATGTATCATGAACATGCTTTTTGATCATGCTTTACACTTTTATGCACCATGACTCCTATTTCTTCTAATGATACATTTTAAGTATAAATATGTATGTCCTTATATATATTGTGCATTACTTAATATTTAGTTTACTCTCTTACTATTTTACTACCCTTCAAATGTATCGAAGGAGTTAAAGCCTGACAAATAGGAGTGAAGATAAAAATCTTAATTATGGTTTACGTTTAGATAATATATTTGAAATGCTTGAAAATTTTGAAATACTTAGTTAAACTGAAGTTGAGATATGTATATAATATTATGAAACTTCAAAAGTATAACATGATGTATTCTATTTTTGGTGATGGTAGTTTAGTATTGCTTCTGTAGATTATGGTAGGTGTTATGTATACATTTGCAAGTTATTATGAGATTGATTTTGATTTTTTTTAGCATGCATCTTTCCTTAACAAGACCCGACATCGTACTATATGGATCCCGTGTATATTTATATATATTTATCACATTTAATAATTATAATAATGGCTAATAATAAAAATGAGAATCTGAGACGTCACACACTCTATAGGCTACTTTACAAATTTTCTCCAAAATTTTAAACAGTCCAATAAGCCGTGGTTTCAATTTTTCCTTAATCACAACCCTCATGATTTCCTTTGATGGAGATATCTTTAAATATACATTGTCCCTAACATCAAAACTTAGCTCCAATCTTCTCTGATCAGTATAAATCTTTTGCCGACTTTAACCAACCTTCTACCATTCATAAATCAGTCGGATCTTGTCGGATGTCTCTAGAATAACCTTTGGTCCTAAAAGTTTTCGGTCACCAATTTCTTCCCAATGAATCGAGGATTGGCATTCCTTCCATACAATGCCTTAAATGGAGCCATACCAATACTTGCTTGGTTGTTATTATTATATGTAAATTTAGCCAATGATAGATAATCATTTCAAGTATCTTCCAAATTTTGAATTGTATGCTTGATTGTCCATTAGTTTGGAGATAATAGGTTGTACTAAATTTCAAATTAGTCATCAATTCTCGATGTAAACTTTTTAAAAATTTAGAGATAAATCTCGGATCTCGATCAAATATAATCGAAGTTAACACACAATGTAATCTTACCACATCTTTAATGTGTAATCTTGCCAATCAATATCTAGAAAATGTTATCCATACAACTATGAAATGAGCCAAATTAGTGAGCTGATCTACAATCACCCATATGGCATCGTGATTCCTTTGCATCATCGGTAATCCCATTACAAAATCCATCATTATTTCTTCTCATTTCCAACTAGGAGTTAGTATAGGCTGCAATAGGTTGAGTGACTTCTTTTACTTGGCCTTCAATTGTCGACATATCAAACATCTTCTCACATAGGTCACAATTTCTCGCTTTATGTTCTACCACCAAAATATCCTTTTCAAATCTTGATATATTTTGTTAATCCCCAGGTGGATAATATACTTTGATCTATAAGTTTTATCCATAATTTCATCCTTTAATTTTCCAATAACTGGTACACATATCCGGTCTTGTAATCCCAAGACTCCATCAGACCTTATACTAAAATTTGCTCTAGAATCCTGATTTATATCTCCAACAATATCCACTAAGAATAAATCATCCATTTGAGCTACTTTGATTCTATCTAAAATCTCTAATTGTATTTGGAAATAAGATAATATCATCCTATTACCTTAGGAGTGCCTTTTTATATCACATTGTCTCATACATTATAGCATCTCCATCTCTTTAATCTTTCAATGAGCTACAAGCCTCATCGTTTGGTGACTTAAAGCATCTATCACAACATTGACCTTCTCGGTTGATACTATATCTCATAATCATAATTTTTTAAGAAATCCATCCATCTACATTGTCTCATATTCAACTCATTTTGAGAAAATAAATATTTTAAACTCTTATGATCTGAATATACAAAAAATTTTTCTCTATAAAGATAATATTTCCAAATCTTCAATGCAAAGATCATTACCGCCAATTTTAAATTATGCATCGGATAATTTCTTTCATGTGCCTTCAATTACCTTGATCCATATGCAATTTCCTTCCCATACTGCATCAAAACACACCCAAATCCAATCTTGAACACATCATAATAGATCACAAATTCTATGGATCCTTCGAGAATCGTCAAAATCGGGGTGGTCGTCACATGATCCTTCAATTTATGGAAGCTCTTTTCACAATCTTCCGTCCAATTGAATTTAACTTCCTATCGCATCTGTGACGTCCCGACTTTTATTACCATCAAAAGCCGTTGTCAAATCCAAAGTTCTTACGAATAAGAGATAAAAAGAAGAACATAAAAATTTTTCTTTT
>JAODPA010021639.1:0-37904 GCA_025585075.1 Nepenthes mirabilis | reverse complement strand
AAGAAAAAAAGAGGAAGAAGAAGGAAGAGGAAAGTTGGGCGGTTGTCAGCTGAAGGTTAGCCTGAGAATCGACGCCGGAGATCGAAACCAAGTAGCCTTTTTATGATTTTCCTCCATTGTTGAGGAATAATGTGGTGTAAAGGAAGGAGAGGCACACGTGAGCTGAGCATAGCAACCGTTGCTGTCATCATCATCGCCAAAAGAAATATATGAAATTGAGGCAAACAAATCCGGCCTTTTTCTTTATTGATGTCGATTCATTGCTTGCATGTACCGATTTTGAGAAAAATTGGCTGAAATTTTAGGTGAGGAGTAAACAGGGAAAAATTAGAACTATGGCTCTGGTTGGCGAGGAAGGAAGAGAGGAGAGAGGATGTCATGTCCCACATTCTTGTTACCACGATTAATCATTATTAGAATAATTTTATGTGATAGATTTCATAAATATACACAAGATCCTTAGGATTACCACAACATTGGTGGCGCCAATATCGTTCTATAGGATACAATGTCAGGTCTTGGTAAGAAAAGATACTTGCTAAAGACCTAAACTCATCTCATAATAGTTTGCGGAAGTATTCATGATAACTATAAAAATTTATGGAAGTACTTCTAAACTAATACCACCATAATATAATACATTCTTGGGATGATCGTAAAGTTTATAAATTTACACATCATAATTTAAATGAAACTAATTACATCAACACTTAATCTAAAGTACAGCATAACTAATATTTCGATCTCTATTCTTGTTCATCAAACATAAACTCCTGCGAAACATCTGAAGGGTATGAAAATAGTAAGAGAATGAGCTAAATACTCAACAAGATACAATACATATAAGGATATGCATATTATACTAAAAATAGATCAAAGAAAGGAAAAGGAGCCATGATGCATGTCTAAATATACATATATTCAGACAATATTTTTATGATGTATTCAACTTTATTTATCCTGTACTTTTTTTTGTTTAATTATCGGCACTTTAAACTTATATAATTTAAGAAATCAGAGCTAGTAGGCCTTACAAACTAATGAAGCAGACAATCAAGGAAAGGATTATGTTCATGCCAAACAATCTAAGGCCTTTACCTCCTTATCACACCCCGAGATGGATTATACATACCTATTATACTTGGTAGATGAGGCCAAAAAGCTGCCTTCATTCTCCCAGGGTGCTTGAGACAATTTTTGATTACCATTGTAATATCTAAGACAGCCAGCGAATATTACCCTTTGAATAAATTCTTGGTCAGATTTCTTAGTTTCATTAAATTCTTTGTGGAAGCTTCTATACTTACCATTGATTCTTTTTCTTAATTGTTTTCTCTTTTTTGAGAAAATGATCATACTTCTTTATATCCTATAAGCTTATATTTGTGCTTAAAATCGACATATACATATGTACTACAATTACAATAATACATTGTGTGAAAATAAGGTCTTTTAATTTTTATATGTGCTGGTGAAATTAAATAGATAATAGAACCCTTTGATATCAGGTTCATCAACCAGTTTATGAACCGGTTCATCTCAAATTTTCCAACTGGTTCATATGTGTAACTGTCACCTCACTTATAATAATATCCTGCTTTCACACTGGTTCAGCAGTCAGTTCACCATGTAAATTTTTACCTACTGTCCTTTCAGAATCAGTACATGATATTGAACCAGTTCAAGTAAAGTTTCAAGTCTTTGACTTACCCGATTTAATATTATATGATGAATTTTTCTAATGCCACTTTTCAAGCCTGGCCGGTTCAGCAGTATGGCCATTACATAGGCTGAACAGGTTAGTTTTTGGAAAGGGATTTTAGCATCCATGTTATGACATATTAGCCGTTTCATTAAAGTTTCTAAACTAATTTTTACAGGAGTTGAACATGTTAAAATCCTAAAAAAAATTTAGTACATCAGCAGTAGACCTTCATTTGATTTTTACACCAGTTCAGCAGCCAATTCACCATGTAAATTTTACCAACTGCTTTTTCAAAATAAGCACATAGTATTTTACTTACTCCATTCAACATTATATGCTATTTTTTGATGCCAAAATTTTTATCTGGTCGGTTCAGTAATAAGATAACTTATAAAGACTAAACCGATTAGTTTTTGGAAAAGGATTTTAGCACCAACATCATGACATGTTGTCTAGTTCATTAAAGCTTCTAAACTAATTTTTATAGTGGTTGAACCGGCTGAAATCCTAAAGAAAAACTCAGTACATCCATTGTGAAGTTCTGATTCTAAAATACCATAATTAGGAGATAATTAAGTTAGGTTAGGCAAATAAGGCCAAGCAGTACGGGTGGAATCAGATCGAAAAGTCTGAAGATCCAGAATTGGTAAATCGGGAATCGAAATTGTAAACCAAGAAATGTTAACCCGTCAATAAGGTTTCAGACTTTAAATTGTGATAATTGTGGCTTGTTAAGGTTATGGAATCAAAATTAGAGTCTAAAGATGTGAAAAATTGGATTAAAAGGGTCAAAACGAGTCCCAAACAGCGAAAAAACAAAGTAGGCTTGCTGCGGGCACCACGTGGGCCTGACCCGCACCCGACCAGCGCTCGAGATGCCAATCGGACATAAAAAATAGAACCTTGTGCCTGAGGAGCCCTCGAGGCACCACAGGGGCGCGAGGAAAAACAATGGGGCACTTAAGGCGTGCTCGATGTGAGCTCGAGAGCCACTGTGGGTATAAATACGGTCTCGGGTTCATGTCAGCCATTCTTCCAGACATTTCTGGAGAGAGGGAGAGAGAGAGAGAGAGAGCAACGAGAAAGAGAGAGAAAAGAGGAGATTGAGACCGTGGAGTCCGAATCCGTCCGAGAGTTACTCGTAAAAGTAATGATACGCGTCAAGGCAAGTGTTCTCGTACTCACTATTTGTTCTTTCTCAATTTTTATTCATTTTTCATAAAGTATTTTCATCTCGATATTTGCCTAAAACATGAAAAATATGTAACCCACATTAAATGTTCAAGAAATGTATAGTTTATTGTTTGAATCACGCTCCGGTTCATTCAGTTTGTTATCACCAAACCCTAACTCGTAACTTGCTCGGGTCCTCCCATTTTCTCTTCGATTAAATGTCAAAATGACCCCAAAATATGAATTATCTAGTCCTAATTATGCATATACTTTCGGCGGACGTCCGATTTCACAAGAATCGACTTGTTCGCGGCGTCCGGAAGCATTAAATATGTACTGTTACCGTTCATCCGAAAATAAATGGAAAATTTTCTTGCTTCCACCTTTGAATTATGTTAAATTGATCTCAAAATATGAATCATCATGTCTCAATCATGTATATAAATCGACCGGACGTCCGATTTCACAAATTACAACCCGTTCGTAGCGTTCGAAAGCTTTAAAAGCCCCATATTACTGTTCATCCGAGATTAAATGGGAAATTTGCATATGCTTCCCCTCCATTAAATTGTTATGGAATTCATGTTTAATTGTTTAAGCATAAATACAAGCTTCAGAATGTGTGTATAAGCTCTGTTTGCAAGTGCAATGTGTTTGGAGAACCCCAAAGTGAATTCCGTCTAATGTGGTAAGAAATTTCACTCTTCTCTATGAATTATGATATCTATGCATGTGAATCCAATTATCAAAATGTCTAAGTCCAAGGATAGATATGAATTGTATAAGTAATTGGAGGGAATCTACAAAATACGATATGATAGATTTGATCTCTCGGATGGAGATATGTGATGGGAATGTGATTTTTTGATTGGAGAATGTAAATGGAAAATGGTGGATCCTTCTTCAAAAGAATGAGTAATCGTGAAATAAGGACCATGGACTTATATTTACTGGGTAGTATTCTCTAGCTTGCCACGTCCATCTCAGTGGAAACCCAAAGAATACTTTGGCCGTGTATTCTGGTTGCTTGTGAAAGCGGGTGATATTCGTGGCACATCTTAGAATACTATTGTGGAAGGACGGGAACTGCCCTGGTACCCTAGGAAAATGGGGTGTTATCATTAACAGCCCGTCTACAGGCATTGGTATGTGATGATCTCGCGGCTGGGTCTAAGAATAAGCCCTCACGGCCTTAGATCATGTGGAGTATCATGATCCTTTCCTCATTCTCTCGCATCGTTAGTCAGTACGACCTACTAGTCCTGGTCTACAAAGACTAAATCAAATTGATAAATGCACTAAAGTATATTCAAATGGAAGTTAAATGTTCCAAATCATGATAAATGGGTAATTAGAATCTCTAATTGTCTTTTTTCCTTCATGCTCCATTGTATTTATAAATGTATGTTGTCCCTTTCCATTATCATTATCGTTGTTTCTTTACGCTTGATAATGACATATGATTTCTCTTGTTGGGCTTTTTAGCTCACACTTGCTATCTCTCTTTTCAGATGAGAATGCTATGTTGCTCGACAAGATTTGGTAAGCCATAGGAGTGTGATAGGCAGCTAACTTCTAGAGCGGACCATGAAAACTTGGTTTGATTATGCATGGAATAGGGAGTTGTATTTATTTTGAAATCCTTGAATATATATTATGTCATGTATGTGTATGTGAATGGATGGATGGTTGATTTTGTTTTGTATTATGGTTGTCAAGCTTCCACAGGATATTTATTGTGGTCATGATTGAGTTTTCTTTTAGTTGGCATCCTTTCTGAGCTGGCGTTATACCTGAGTTATGACGTCGGTGCCACCTACGGAGTTGTGTGGCAATGTGATCCTATGGTTTTGTGTAGTTGTGTATATGGGTTGTTGTGCAGGGTTTTGAACAGGTATTTATATTTTGGTAAATGTTTAATTTACAAACAGAACTTTACCCAATTTTTTGTAGAATTTTATAATATTAATTATGGGCATTCGATTATGTTATTATCGACGGAGGTTATTTAAGAAAAATAACCCGATCTGTCACATCCGTAGTGGGCATTCAGCCAGTTCAAGGCTCCAAACTGATATTTATACACATTGAATTGACCAAATTTGCAAAGGAGAATTCCAGTACAATGGCATGGTGAATTAGCCAACTCAATAAAGCTTCTAAATTAAGTTTTTCATGGGATGACTCGGCCAACAATAGCCTGAAAATCAGAATAAACTTCTGATGCTGCTGGCTGGCCCTCCATTTGCATTTTTTCCTATTCTACATGATACTTCAAAAGTTGCAATAGGGAATTAAGTATTGAATTCAATCAATACTTGAGGATAATAGTAAGAATTAATCAACAAATAAAGAAAATTACAGTACTCTTGCTCGGAATAAATTAAATTTAATCTGCAACAAAATAGGGTCCTATGGCTTTCTTTTCTTCTCCTCTATTCTTCGGTTACTCCCTCTTTTATTGTTTCATTTCTTCCTTCTTCCTTACACTATTCTTAATATATTGGAGGGAAGATTTAGCTGACTCATTAATCAATTTATTGTGCTACTGCTAACTGTAAATTTTGCCCCCAAAATTTACTTGAGCTGTCAAAAAATCAGCTCTTCATTCAACTATTTCCTTAGCTGACTTATTGCCTTGTGAATTTGCCTTATGTTAAAGTGTTATTGGCTCCTAAAACCAGTTGATGTTGCTGCCTGCTTAAGCTCGTAAGTGCCGTGTATCATTCTCTCTTTATTTTCCTTAAATTATTGTTAGTGGGCTTTTAATTCTTAAGTGTTTAAGTATTGCTAAATTTTCCTTGATTTGTTCCCCTAAGTGCCGTGTATCACATGCTAATATATATATATATGTATGTTGCTCTGATTTTGTTGTCCTAACTGATAATATAATTTTAAGTGCCGCAATCCGATTTTGTCCTGTGAAAATATAATTGGATTAGATTCCTGTTTTACCAATTATTTTTATGTCGTCATTGCCTCCTAGGGTGAATATCCAATTTTTGAGTTCATAACATAATTATCATAATTAGTATATTTATGCAATTTTAACCCTTACAATTCCATCCCTTTATAAAAATTTCGTCCTTGAAATTTGAAAAAATTACATCCTAGGAGAATAGGTGGGAATACTTGTTTCGGATCTCATCTTCTTATTCCAACGTAGCTTCCTCATATGAGTGATTACATCATATAACTTTGACTAAGGGAATGGTCTTTGTACGAAGCACCTGATCCCTTCATCCCAGAATTTGTACCGGTTCTTCAATGTATAACAAATCCTCTTCGATCTCTAGGGGCACATAGTCAATGACGTGAGTCGGGTTGTGCACATATTTCTGAAGTATTGACATATGAAATACGTTATGCACTTCTGCTAAATTTGGTGGCAATGCCAATCGATAGGCCACTTTTCCAACCTTCTCTAAGATTTCAAAAAGATCGATAAACCTCAGTTTTAATTTTTCTTCCATTCCAAATTTGGTCATCCTCTTGGCTAGTGATACCTTCAAGAAAACATAATCACTAATTGAGAAATGTAGATCTGACTTTCTTCAATCGGCATTGCTTTTCTGTCAACTTTGAGCTATTTTTAACTTTTCATAGATCATCCTTATTTTCTCAGATATCTCCCAAATAACCTCTAGATCTAGTAGTCATCTGTCGCCGATTTCTTTCTAGTGAATCAGAGATCAACATTTTTTTCTGTACAAGGTTTCAAACGGTGCTATTTCGATACTTGGTAACTGTTGTTGCAGACAAACTCTGCTAGAACCAAGTGATCATCATAATTACCTTTTATTTCTAGCACCAAAACCTTTAGCATATCTTCCAAGAATTGGATGGTGCATTCTGATTGCTCATCTGTTTGTGGGTGATATGCAGTACTAAATTTTATATTCGTCCCTAATTCTCAATGTAAACTTTCCTAAAATTTGGAGACGAATATTAAATCTCGATTAGACATAATTGATGTGGACACCCCATGGAGTCTGACAATTTCATTTATATATAATGGCACCAACCGATCTCAGGAGTACGTCGTTTAAATAGCCAAGAAAATATGTTGATTTTGTCACCCGATCAATAATGACTCAGATAGCATCATGATTCCTTAGGGTCCTTGGCAAACCCATTACGAAATCCATCGTGCTATCCTCCCATTTATTTGGAATAGATAGTGGTTGTAATAAGCCAGATGGCTTCTTCCGCTCGGCCTTTAATTGTTGGCAAATGAGACACCTTCCCACAAATGTCATAATTTCTTTTCTCATGTTACTCTACCAAAACATCTTTCTCAAGTACTGGTGCATTTTGTTGATTCCTAGATGAATAATATACCTAGTATGATGAGCTTCTTTCATAATTTCTTCATTTAGCTCTTTATCATCAAGTACATATAATTTGTCTCGGAATCTTAATACTCCATTAGCCTGAATATTGAAATCAGCTCTTGCGAAGGAACGAGTTATTTTTCCCTAATAACCGCAATCAATGATCATACTAAACTAATGCCCACAATAATCTAACCTGAAATTTTTATAGAAAATCGGATAGAATTTTCTCTACAAATAGGCCAAAACCATACAAATAACTTGAATAAACACAACCTGTGCAAGACAAATACATAGACAATCCTCAAAATTAAATCCTTAACACATCTACATTACATTCATAGGATTAATAAATGCCATATCATTCATAGTTCTAATACAGTACTTCTAGCTACCGTATCAGATCTAAGAGAGATGCTATCTAGTACCAAAATAAACCTAAATATACAAAAAATACATAAGCAACTATAACCATAAATCAATCTGCGGAAGCAAAAACAATACATTGCTCCAACAAAACACATAACATGCTAAGACTATTTATATACAATTTCCTTTCACAAAATAAAGTATTTACATTCGCAACAAACAAACTCCCAAAATCTTTGGGTCTTCAGAATTTCATCCAGCTCCTCGCTAAGCTCTAACTATTTCTATTCGTCTGGTATCAGCTCTACTAGTTCATTTGCAGAGGGAAAAAAATTACAAGAGTAAGTCGAAATCCAACAAGGTACCATAAAAGCATCCAAATAAAATATTTTCATGCAGAACATAAGTACAATAAAGCAGAAAATTATGGGAATATGTGAAGAACAAAGACGTCCATGAAAATAGGAAGAAAGCATAAATCAATATAAACATGTATCGGAATTCATAAATTAGTTTCAAATCTCACTTGTTCTTCAAAATTCTAGTTCGTTATTCTAGGGACCCAACTAGTATACCATACTAGCTGAGGGGGCAAATAATTGAGGATAGATTGTATTCAATCCATACAATCAAAGGCCAAAAGTTCGATAACATTTATTTCCATTTCATTTCACTCATGATTCAAAGGTTCAAAGGTTTAATAGTCTCTATCCTCTGATTACGTCCCGAGAAGGGGCAGACCACATATTACTCCATGGATAGAGTTATCTTCGATTACCACTGTAAAATTCTAAGGTATGCCGGAGAACCGCATCTAACTGCACGATAGTTCTAGGTCCGATTTTCTTAACAATTTAACTTAACTTAATGCATTTGCTCATAATTTCATAGTCAAAATTCATCATATCTCTAGGCCAAGTCCAAATTCATACAATCAATCTTTTAGACAATTTCAGAGGGCCTCAATAATTCGATAATACAGTTCCATGTAAAGTTTTTAGATACAAATCGTCTAATAAACTGTAACAAAACACTAATTGATATTTAAATCTCAAGAATCTAAGTTTCCAAATATAAATTCCCAAATTTTTGTTCTAGGGTTTGATGTGAATCATCTAGATATAAATCAAACACAAAATGTGAGCCAAATCATAAAATCAGAGTCATGGGTCACAATATATATACATAAACAAGAAGTTTAAACCAAAAATCATGAGATTCATACATTTCTCATAACAAATCTTAGAGAGCAAGCGATTCAAAGTATAAATAGGAAAATATAAATATTCCAAAGCGATTAAAATGAAAAATAAGGTCCGTGGTACACTTGCCATAACCCGATCGATCGTTATTCTTACTTTGATTGGATTAGAAGTAACAGAGATTCCATTTTCTCCTTATCTTTTCCCTTCCCTTTCCTCTCCTTTCCTCCTCTGTTGCCTGCATCGTTCTCTCTTCTTCCCTCTCTCTTTCCCCTATTATAAACGAAACTTGAGGTCGATGGAACATTCTAGAAAGCGCTCGAGTGTGCATTGAGCACCAAGGCACAATAAAGGGCCGCACTCGAGCACCCTTTGGGCTCGACATTTTGTTTTTTGCCCCTGGATAGCACCTTGGGCACGGCTCGGGCATCCCATTTTGTTAAATGGGCTTGAGTTGTGCCTTGGGTGCAACTCAGGCGCTGAAACCCCGATGGTTCTTTTTGCTTCTGAATTAATTTTATCCCCATTTTTTCTAATCCATTTACTTTATTTTAATTATTTTAGCTTAATGACTATAATTTACTATATTTTAGAACCTGGGTTGTTACAATTTTCCTCACTTATAAAAATTTCATCATTGAAATTTGACGAACTCTAAATTTCACTTAATCGAAGGAAATCTTTCTAATTTTTCCCAAGTCATTTCCTCAATTAATTGATTATCCTAAAAAACTCTTAAGGATCCCAATTGTCCTGATTCTTATTGTCCAAGTGTTCTATCAATAGTTAAACTCATCAAGTCCTATAAGCAACCCAATTCATTAATTTTTTTAAAATCTCGAACAGTTTACTTATCTTTATTCACGTTAAGTTTGAGAATGAACATTCCTTCTGAACCTCAATTTTTTAACCTTAAAATATATGTGTTCTGCTGCATAACTCTGATCAATCATATGGCCATACTTCTCCATCATTTTTTGATCTGACCTATTGTCTAAAATTCTCTTATCAAATTTAGTTAAGATTTGACATAAACCTTAAATCACAAGTAAACCTTGAATGTAGAACATCTTACATTCTCATTATTTCACTGATTTGTCCTCAAATTGACATCTTTCTAAAATACAAAATCCATACTGACAAGGATGGCCGATTTTGCAAAAATTTAACAAATACCTACACACCTTTGAAATACATGGCCATTCACTCCTAGCCTCCACTATCACATTTTCCGCTATTCTATCATTGATCTTCTTACAACTTATATCCATTGGTTCATATATGAAAGTCCTAAGATATCGATATCATGAGGGCAAAAGACCACAAATATTCAAATTACTATCAGATCAAACTACAATTACAACAGTCTCCCAAGAATTTGATATTGTTTTAGGTTATCACCTAAATCTCAAAACCCAATTTCTAGTAACCTCAAGATCTCATTGGCATACCGACGAGCACACACCATAAGGACTTCTTATTTCAGAATTTCATAACTCAAATCCTTTACATATAACTCTGTCTCCCAATTAAGAATACATCATCTTATTATCCAAATATTTGGTCTACTCATGATTTACCTTTGACATTTCCTATGAAACACCGAAAGCATATCAAATTTAAGATTCACAATATCATCTGCTAGTACTAGGGTCCGTTCTTCTCAAGACATCGAGGTTCATCTTCGCACTCCTTAGACAGATTTGGCCATTTACAATATAATAGGATTGTTTTTCCTTAATGACATAACGGGTTTGGCCTTTAAAATCATTGGAAAAAAGCTATCTTTAAGGGCACTACCTACAAGTTTTCAAAACAGAGACTTCAATTACTAACTCTGACCTATGGTGGAATAACTCTAACTATGGACTTTTCTTCCAATTAATCCAAGGACAACCATCCACATACGAGTAGAAAATATAGTCCTAGATTTTCTTCGAAACGTCTCATTACATATCTCATTTCCTCTTTATGATACATCTCCTCAAACCTCCAAATCATGGGACAATCACCGTCCCTATAAACAACACCTATAATTCCTCAAGATAGGAACCCTCATTAATTAATCCCAACTATAGGTGAAACAATTTCAAATAATAAACTTCACCCCCACTTAGGTTGAGGGTAGCTGCCTATTGCAATGTGAGATTGACATAATTCTATCATTTCTTAAAAACATTATATCTTACAAGACCCATCAGAGGTCAACCCAAACAAAATGGCCAACATCTTATCCTTAATTTTTCAAAGGCTATGTTCGTATATCCTATCCTTATTCACCCTTCCAAGTTACAAGTCTCATGACTTTACAATCCCTTGGAAACTACTTGTCGGATCACTTATTAGATTTAATTAGACCCAAGAGGACCGTATGCCATCATGACATCAATCGTTTCTTCCTAAAAAGCCATCATAGA
The DNA here is from genome assembly GCA_025585075.1 of Nepenthes mirabilis. Taxonomy (NCBI): domain Eukaryota; kingdom Viridiplantae; phylum Streptophyta; class Magnoliopsida; order Caryophyllales; family Nepenthaceae; genus Nepenthes; species Nepenthes mirabilis. The sequence goes on along the minus strand of JAODPA010021639.1, from coordinate 26,704 downwards.
ACTACATTCAAGCCCTTGAAGAATCACATGCCCAATCTAATAATTTCCACAACCAAACCTACATTTTCCCCCAATTGAGCACACAACTATTTTTTTCCTTTCTAACTCAAGGTACTATCCTCAAATAGAATTAATATACCTTAGGCTTCTAAAATTTTCCTTAATGAAGCCATAACAAAATTAACCTACATATAACTGGAAGATGCAATCCATAATTTTTTTACAAAATGGCAAGAAACTTACAAAACCCGAATGGCACCATTGGAACTCATAATTGCCAGATTCTACATGCTACTGCAAACATAATCTTTAATTATGGAAATACTACTTCATAATAAATATTAAATTGATGTTTCCTTTAATCAATTGCCAAATTTTCAAATGTCAAGGTTGGCCTCAACACAGCCTCAAATGATTGGTTAACAGAAAATCAACTAGACCTTCTTCTTTAAGAATCATCCCCAAATACCATATCAAGGTTCCTCTAATAACAAATGAACTTAGGAAACAAAGACAAAATATAGATTAAAAGCCCCAAATAATGCATATACTGAGATATCAAGATTCAGGGACGTTGCTTTCCACCACGATCATAACACTTAGAATTAGAACATCGGAGTTGTTAATTTTTTTTACTATTTCAATAAAATTTACTTACAAAAAAAAAAAAATACTTTCCACCATGATAGACATTACCTCGATACTTATACTATCACCGCGAAATCTTGATATTAGGCACTAGACTTCTTTTCTATCCAATATGAGGAAATATAGGCAATTCCTAATCATGCGGTCAAACTGTCCCAAGTAAAGCATGCTCCCAAAAATTCCTTCACAACAAAATCTATGTTCATATAAAATCCACAACATTCCCTACAAGATCTCTTTATTCTCGAAACTCCTAACTCTTTTTTTTTTACACCAACAACCCAAGGTTAACTTTACTTTTCATCTTGTCTAAGGCAACATCAACTTGTCTTTTTCCAAGCATTCGATCATCGCCAACATTGCCAACACCTTGAAGTCTTTAGGTTCTATATCTTAACCTCAAACCATCAATTTAACCTTATCCATTACATTTAATCATCAAATTCAAATATCCCTTCTTAGTAACGTACTAGTAACGTACTTAGCTGAGAATTTCAACCCAAGACCAATTGAATTTAACTTAAACTAAATTGACCACTTGGACCTCAATTAGGTCTATCATATTCAGTACTAGCTCGACATTGATTAAATTCAAATCCTTAAGGTGCCTTCAATTTCTTCTCCTCATCCCCGCAGTCGACCAACACCCCGAAGGAAAGCCTTTGTCTAGAAGTTATGATATTTCCTATAATCATAAACATCACAAGATTATTAATCTCAAATAATCAGATTAGAGGGAGGGGTTAGAATTAATGCATTTCAAAATTAATTCCTTAAGGACAAAACTTAAACATTCCATCTAGTTCTAATTACTTTATCTTGGCTTAACTTAGAACAGATTAACCTAGATCTTTAAATTTAAAATTGATTAACATAGGCTTGAAATCAATATCACTAAATTCCAACTTAATTCTAGCCTAAGTCAGATAAACTAGGTATCTAAAACTATCCAATTGAACCTAATTATTCCATGGCTACATCTACTTATCTGACCAATCTTAATCAATCTTAAGCTTTCACATATCACTCAGATCAAGTCTAAGGCATCTCTTTTCTTTGATACTAGTTGTGACGGAATGGGTTATTTTTCTCTAATAACCTCCGTCAATGATCATGCCAAACTAAGGCTCATGATAATCTAACATGGAATTTTTGTAGAAAATCGGATAGAATTTTCTCTAAAAATGGGCCAAAACCATACAAACAACCTAAATAAACACAACCTATGCAAGACATAAATATATACAATCCTCAAAATTAAATCCTTAACACATCCACAACACATTCACAGGATCAACAAACGCCATATCATCCATGACTCCAATATAATACTTCGAGCTACCGTATTTGATCTAAAAGATATGCCATTTAGGACCAAAATAAATCTAAATATCAAAAATAATGCGGAAACAACTATAACCATAAATCAATTTGTGGAAGCAAAAACAATACATTGCTCCAACAAAACACATAACATGCAATGACTATTTATATACAATTTCCTTTCACAAAATAAAGTATTTACATTCGTAACAATCAAACTCCTAAAATCTTTAGGGCTTTAGAATTTCGTCCAGCTCCTTGCTAAACTCTAACTATTCCTATTCGTCCAGTGTCAGCTCTACTGGTTCATCTGGAGAGGGAAAAAAATTATAAGAGTAAGTTAAAACCCAACAAGGTACCATAAAAGCATGCAAGTGAAATATTTTTATACAGAACATAAATACAATAAAGCAGAAAATCAAGGGAATATCTGAAGAGTAGAGACATCCATGAAAATAGGAAGAAAGTATAAATCAATATAAACATGCATCGGAATTCATAAATCAGTTTTAAATCTCACTTGTTCTTCAGAATTCTAATTCGTTATTCCAGGGATCCAAATAGTATACCCTACTAGTTGAGAGGGTGAATAATCGAGAATAGATTGTATTCAATTCACGCAATCAAAGGCCAAAGGTACGATAACATTTATTTCCATTTCATTTCACTCATGATTCAAAGGTTCAAATGTTCGATAGTCTCTATCCTCTAATTACGTCCCAAGGAGGGGCGGACTATGTATTACTCCATGAACGAAGTTATTCTTGATTACCACCGTAAAGTTCTAAGGCATGTCAGAGAACCTCGTCTAACTGTACAACAATTCTAGGTCTGGTTTTCTAAACAATTTAACTTAACTCAATATATTTGCTCATAATTTCATAGTCAAAATTCATCATATCTCAAGGCCAAGTCCAAAGTCATACAATCAATCTTTCAGACAATTTCAGAGGGCCTCCATAATTCGATAATACAATTCTATACAAAGTTTTCGAATACAAATTGTCTAATAAACTATAACAAAGCACCAATTGACATTTAAATCTCAAGGTTCCAAGTTTCCAAACATAAATTCCCAAACTTTCATTCCAAGATTTGATGTGAATCATCAAGATATAAATTGAACACAAAACGTGAGCTAAATCACAAAATCAGAGTCATGAGTCACAATATATATACATAAATATGAAGTTTAAACCAAAAGTCCTGAGATTCATGCATTTCTCTAAACAAATCTTAGAGAGCAAGCGATTCAAAGCATAAATAGAAAAATAGAGATATTCTAAAGTGATAAAAATGAAAAATAAGGTCTTTGGTACACTTTTCTTAGCTCGATCTATCATTATTCTTACTCTGATCAGATCAGAAGTAGCGGAGATTCCTTTTTCTCAATCTCTTTTCCCTTCCATTTCCTCTCCTTTCCTCCCCTACTGCCCGCGTCATTCCCTCTTTTTTCCTCTCTCTCTTTCCCCTTTCCCCCTTTTATAAATGAAGCCCGAAGTCGGTGGAACCTTCTAGAACGTGCTCGAGCATGCATCGACTGCCGAGGCACCATGACGAGCCGCGCTCGAGCGCCCTTTGGGCTTAACATTTTATTTGTCACACTCGGATGGCACCTCAGGCGCTGCTTGAGCGTCCCATTCTGTTAAATGGGCTGGAGTTGTGCCTCGAGAACAATTCAGGCGCTGAAGCCCTGATGGCCCTTTTTGCTTCTGAATTAATTTTATCCCTATTTTTTCCTAATCCATTTACCTTATCTTAATTATTTTAGCTTAATGATTAGACTTTACTATATTTTAGAACCTGGGTCATTACAGCTTTGGAGTCTCGATTTAGATCTCCAACAATCTTCATTAGAAATGGATTGTTTACTTGTTTCTTCTTAATGTTCTTCAATATTTTTGATTGAATTTGAAGACATTTTTTTGATAAGTAATTAAATTTTATTAATAAAAAAGAAAAAAATACAGAACCAATGTTCTCTCTCTAAGTGTTTTGCTGACTTGAATTTAGAACAAAGACGCTGAATATTCCCTGAGCTCTGCGAATCATGCCTAGAATCTAAAGAAAAGTGAAAAAAACAAAGGAATAAAACCGAGTTGCATCTGCCTAAGGCCATTAACCAAGTCGGTCAAACAGAGGATAATAGTGTCCATACTAACAGCCCACCATTTCTACCAGACCTGCTAACAAAGCACCACTCCGTAAATGAGAGCAAAGTAGTCAAATAGGCCAAATCTGCAAAGAGATGCAAACTAGAAATTCTGTGAAGACTAGGCATCCATTCTAGGAACTCATACCGTCTAATTCTGCCAAATTGGCCATTTATACCAGGACATCCACTCCGTTCCAAATCTGCCAACCGTCGAAAGCCATTTTAGAGAACTAGTCCAACCTTATTTGCCTGCCAATCATCCATTCCGTCTGTATCCACCAATTGAAAACCAGTCCGTCGATTCCGTTGTGCAAACCATCAAAACCTTAATTCCGGTAGTTGTGTTGCATGTTGGTGCATAATGGGAAAAATGCACATCGCCACTAGGCCAGTCGTTGCACCCAATCTAGCATTTTGCTGCATAAAGGGCAAAGAGCATTCCAGCATTTTCTACATATCGAACCATATATCCAAACTGGCATTTTGCTACATAGTATTGCAAACTGGGCAAAATGCCATCCCAGCAGTTGGCTACATACTGGGCAAAAAGCACACAGCCACCTTGAGTCATACTAGGCAAAGAGCATTCCGGCATTTTGTTGCATTTGGACCCACTTGTCATTCCGGCATTTTGCAACAATTGCTGCCTACTGGGCAAATGCCATCCCGGCATTTTTAAGACATAAGGCTGTACAATAGGCAAAATGCCAACCCAGGCTGTTTTTTTTTACCAGCCTACCATTGTAAACCAAGTTTGCCGGTCAACTAGTTGACCGGCCAAAAAACCTCTGATTTTTTTATCTTTTTTTTCACCTGCCTACCATTGGAAACCGAGTTTGCCGACAACTAGTTGACTGGCCAAAATCTAAATTTTCCGGTCAACTAGTTGACTGGCCAAAAAATCTTCGATTTTTTTCCACCAGCCTACCATATCGGGCGAAATGCTATCCGAGTATGGTTCAAAGCGAGCAAGGAGCAAACCAGCAGTTTACTGCAGATGGACCAACAAGCCATTCCGAGAAATACAGGACTTTGTTGTAAACCTAACAAATGTCATCTCGACATTTATAGCAAATGTTGTTTTTGGATGGATCCCGGGAATCATCCCGGCAAAAAAGAAACCCCAAAGGATCAATCGGGGAGACTAGAAACAGGTAAATCAACACCCAAAATGGCTAGCGATAGTGTACCAAGAGATACTCCTCTCTCCACTTTTTTTTAACACCGCTAGTGGGTGAATTTGAAGATATGCTAACATCATCCGGTTGCCTTGAATATATCGTTGGATATCACATTGTTTCATACATTCTAGCATTTCTATTTTCTTAATCTGTAGTCTCACCTTGAAACTCGTCTGGTGACTCAAGGTATCGGCTACTACATTAGTTTTTTCGGGTTGATATTGAATCTTATAGTCATAGTCCTTCAGAAAATCGATCCATCTCCTTTGCCTTATATTTAGTTCTTTCTGTGACAATAAATATTTGATACTTTTGTGGTCCAAGTATACTACGAATTTCTCCCCATATAAATAGTATCGCTAGATTTTCAGTGCAAAAACCACGACAGTTAATTTTAGATCAAGGGTCGAATAGTTCTTTTCATTAACTTTCAATTGTCTGGACCCATTGGCAACAACCTTCTCATGTTACATTACGACACAGCCTAATTCGGTCTTGGATGTGTCATAATAAACCACGAATCCACCAGACCCTTCAAGAATGGTCAAAATCGGAGTGGTTATTAATCGATCCTTTAATTCTTGGAAAGTCTTTTCACATTCCTTGGTCCAATCAAATTTGGCCTCCTTTGTTGTCAGTTGGGGCAAAAGTACTACAATTCTAGAAAAATTTTCTACAAACCTTCGATAATAACTGGCCTTGCTTGGAAAACTTCGGATTTCAATCATTGACGTAGGTCGATTCCAACTAGTAACGGCTTCGACCTTCTTTGGATTAACTGGAATGCCTCCATTTGATATTACATGCCCCAAAAATACTACTTCCTCTTGCTAGAATTTGCATTTCTTCAATTTTGTGAATAATTTATTCTCCTCAAGTGTGATGGCCCCAAAAATCTTAACTGAAAATTGGTAAGGTTCTGCCTATAAAATGGTCATCAAACTATACATAGATCTGTATGAAACCCTGTACAATACACATACCACCACAAATATCACAAAACACAGGATCCACATTACCATAATATAGTCGTGGCTCCAACGTTGCATCTCCAGACACATCGGAACAAAGAGATGCAACTAGGTACTTAAATCGAAGCATAAAATCTTGCGGAAGTATATACATCCATCATACATAACAGAAACTAAACTATCTATCCATCATCAATATATAAGTACATGTTCATAAAAAATATACAAAAGTACTCCATAAGGTACAACAGCACAAAACTCGGTTCACAAAATAAGTCCTTTGTATCAACAATCTAGCCAACAGCTTATCCTTATTTTTCCTCATCGGGTAAAAATCCGTACTCATCTTGAGGAAAGAAAAATAACAAAGAATGAGCCAAATACTCAGTAATGCACAATATATTCAAGGATAATAAATAATATACTCAAATTAAATCAAGGAAGTGAGTAGGAGCATAATATAGATGTATAAACTTAAAACATGATCAAATATAATTTTTGGAACTCATTTTCTTCCATGTTTTATTTCTTATTCCTTTAGGTTTCAAATCATATGAAAATATATTTATCTTTGTAGACCAGGACTAGTAGGCCTTACCAGTCTACTAGTAAGAAATGGAATGTGCATTTCTTATTCTTTTTGGTGTGGCTAAACGAGAAAATGAATGCGTATACTTTCACACATTGTAAGGCACTACCCAAGTAATTCAACACCCCGTGGCAAGTAGTATAGTTTTCACCCGGTATACGGGGCCATAAAGCTTATACTACCATAACTCCCATGGCCTAGAGGTAATTCTCGTGCTACCACAACAATATCCTAAAGCATGTTAGGGAATGCTACCTTTTGAAATGTAAATTGTTGGTCCAGTTTCATGATTATTTATTCTTAAGAAAAATTTCATACTCATTCCTAACACTTTATTCTCACCCTTGGAAAATGGTTCTTTAAACTTAATATATCATGGGATTCCCTTCTTATACTTTTTATAACTTGTATAATTCTTGTGAGCTTAAATCTTCATATGACTTAAATACAGGCACAATCAACATGAAGCTTGAGAGAACTAGAAATGTTTACCACAATGAGCTAAACATAACTTTAAAACTTTTGGACAATAAATTCTTTAATAAATGGTTCACAATATAATTTTTGGAACACACAAAATATCGTATACAATTTACATGTTAATAAACATCAAATAATCAAGATAAAAATGTTCATAAAGTTAGGGTTTTAATTTTCTAAAGCCAAATCATGTATAAACCCTAAATTACACGGGTAAAAATATCAAGGCACGGGTTAGGGTTTTTTATGTGCACGAAACCACATAAAATTACCAAATCGGATACCCAAACAATAAATAATCATGCTCAAAATATGGGTATCAATTTTCTAAAACCAAATCATGTAAAAATCTCAAAATAATCGGATAAAAGCATTCAGGCACAGGGTTAGGGTTTCACGTATGAAATACCATATAAACTTAGAAATCAGACGTGAAATAAATATATATACATGTTCAAGACATGTGTGTCATGCAATATAAGCTTGAACGGGTATTAGAATGAAAATACCTGAAGAAAATGGAAGAAAAATTGAAACTTGAGGAAGAAAAGTATCTGGGTGTACTTGCCTCAACCTGATCTAAAATTTCTTCAACTAGCTCTAAGCCGGAATCCAACCTGAGAGTCTTGATGTCTTCCTTCTCTCTCTTCTCCTTCACGTTCTCTCTCTCTCCTCTCTCTCTGGTCGCTCGAAAAATGATGCGAAAAAACCCTGATGCATATTTATATCCAGGGCTCACACTTGAGCACCCGACAGGCGTAGGCCTACTGGAATGGATGCCCGCGGCCCCGCCTTGGACGCTTAGCGAGCATCCCCCGCCGCTTCCTCCTACCACTTTTAAAACTTGATTTTTTCACATGCATTGAGGCTAATTTTGATTATATTATCTTAATTACTCCTAATTATGATAATTTAAAAATTGATACCTTACATAATAAAACCTTTTTCCAGTAGCTCCTGGAATTGTTGTTTTAGCTTTTTTAATTCTACAGGTGCCATTCTATACGGTAGCTTTGAAATAGGATCTGATCTTTGTGATGGAACGAGATTTTTTTTTTTTGCAACATTGGATTATAGATGCCATCTAAGACCCAAATACTTTTAACCATACGAAGTATAGCGGAAGTTATTCTAACACTTACGGAAGCATTCGTATTCATTCCAAAATATTCATTTCCGAGTACATGATAAAAAAGGTCTAACCGTAAAGTTCATGAATCAAAATCAAATCATTACAATGATATTCTCCAAAATAAGCTTTTGAGTCTTCAATGATCCTTCAGACAAGCTCTAATTATTCCAACTCGTCAGGCACAAGCTCTAAAGTTTCATCTGTAGGGGAAAAAATAGAAAATAGTGAGTTGAAACTCAACAAGGTACATGTCGATTACCATAAAATATTTGTGTTGTTAGGTGGATGCATAATAATTAATAACAGTAGCAGATCAGAAAACTAAAGTGATTAATGCAGGAAAGATCAGAACAAAATCATATGCCATGCTATAATTAATACTTAGCCGGATGAAGGTCGAATAGAAGGTCAGAGCATAAAACAGAGTTGGTTTCATCATAGAAGTCTTCTCTTATTCTTCTGCTTACGGAGGAGGCATTAATTGAGGATAGATTGTATTCAATCCACAAAATCTAAGGCCGATAACTGAATAAAAGTATCCCGTTTCGTGGGATCGGTGGGCCACCCGAAGGTAGGCAAGAACTAAGCTTTCCTCCTTACCGTAACGCTCCGAGGACAAGGCGGACCACAAATAACTCCATGGATAGAGTTCGCTTTCCTCCTGACCATAATGCCCCGAGGACAGGGCGAACCATAATTAATTCCATGGACAGAGTTATCCTCAATTACTATGATAAAGTTCTAATGCATGCCGGAAAACCTTATCTCCCAAGCTAAAGTCAGAACTTATTCGTCTTATCATAAAGCCGGTCAGAGTTTATCTTATGAGAAGGGAGGCCAGACTCCATTTTCTTCACACAAAAGCCGGTTGTGATTTTCTTTACACAAGAGAAGACCGAACTTGATTTTCACTTAAGGAAAGCCGAACCTTTTTTATCATTAGGGGGAGGCCGAACCATTTTATACTAGTGGAAAGGCCGAAGTTGATGTTCCTCAAGGGAAATCCGGAGTTCCTTTCAACAAAAGCCGGAGCTCAGAAAGCCGGAGTTCTTTTTCTCAAAAAGTCGGAGTTCTTTTTTTTTTCAAAAGGCCGGAGTTCTTTTTCTCAAAAGGCTGAAGCTCATTTGGTCACAAGGGGAGGTTGAACTTCTTTTTACACAAGGCCAGACCTCATTTTGACACAAGAGGAGGTTGAACTTCTTTTCACCTTTCACAAGGCCGGAGCTCATTCTCTTCTTACACAAACCGGACCTCATTTTGACACAGGGGAGGGTCTTGTTTCAAGCTTAAGAAGGCCGGACTTATTTCATGCTTAAGGGGGCCGAACTTGATTTTATGTTCAAATGGCCGATATTTACTTAAGCCGATTTCAAATTACACTATAAGACCGGTTTTAAATTATTTTACTAATCAATGCCGGTTTCAAAATCAAAGAGCAAGTGCTAGTTTCAAATTACCATACAAGTGCCGGAGGTCATTTTATACGTGCAATAACCGAACATTTTAAAACATGGCTAGACTTTATACATTTAAATAAAATGTCCAAACCTCATGAAATAACCGGTACTTTTTCATAAACAAATAACTGGTCATCATCTAAATCATGCAATAATCAAACTTCATCCGTGCGAACATCATGGAATAGTTGAATATCATTAGTTGTACTTGCACTAAAAACATGAACTTAAAAACAGGGAGGACGCTTGCCTTAAACACATGATCAACAAAAGGTGAGTGCTCTTGCAAAAAACTTAAAAACAGAAAACGTAACATCCGAAGTACACTTGCCTGACTACTGAACGCCCACTCCGACAGACTCTCTCCTTCTTTGTTCCTTACGGTTTTCTCTTACCTGCACTCATTCGCCCCTCAACTGAAGTTTGGTATATAAAGAGGAGGGGTTCGGTGGAGTAGGTGGGGTAAGTTACCTACCTGGTACTTCTTCTCAGAGATTTGGTGGGAGTAAGTGGGGTAATTTACCAACTGGGTACTTCCTTTCAGACGGTCAGTGAAGTAGGTGAGCCACTCTGATTAGACTTGTTAATTCATTGCAGGTTTCGTCTAGTCACTTCCTTACTTAGGCAGGTCAACCTTCTTGCCCATAGCCAGTCAACTTTCATTGTTTCGAAAATCAATTAATGCTTTCTCGCTTCTAATTTCGTCAATGTTTCCAAAATCGGTCAACCCTTCAAAATTTGGTCAATACCTTCAAAATCCGGTCAACTTCTTTAAATCCGGTCAACATCTTCAAAATCCGGTCAACTTCTTTAAATCCTGTCAACATTTACAAAATCCGGTCAACTTCTTCAAATCCGGTCGTCAGTGTTACACTCTGGTCAATATCTCTGAATCAGGTAAATACTTATTTTCCCAGTCGACCATCAAATCAGGCCATCATCAATTCCTCCCACCACTACGGCCGGTCATCTTCCTACTCCGGCCTCCATAAACTTCATTAACTTCAGCCGGTCATTATTTCCTCACTCCGGTCTCACTTCGCACACAAGGCCACTCCGGCCTTACTTTCGCACACAAGGCCATTCCGGTCTCACTGCACACAAAGCCACTTCGGCCACATCACACACAAAGCACTCTGGCATTTTTCCTTCACATAATCAGCACGAAATATTTTTCAAAGGCAGGCCGGCATTTTCCTTTTCCAATAGCTCAGTAGCTTACATCAAAAGCGGGCCACAGTTTTGCTTCCTCAAGCAGCCCGGCAGTTTTGCCACATCAGCAGTCTAGCGGGTTTGTTTAAAGTAGACCGGCAGTTTTGGTCTTCACAGGCTGTCCAGTCAGCAGTCTAGTAGTCCGGCAGTTTTGGTCTTCATAAGCTGTCCAGTTAGCAGTCCAGTAGTCCGGCAATTTTGGTCTTCACAAGCTATCCAGTCAGCAGCCCAGCAGGTTTGTTTAAAGTAGTCCGGCAATTTTGGCCTTCACAAGCTGTCCAGTCAGCAGCCTAGCAGGTTTGTTTAAAGTAGTCTAGCAATTTTGGCCTTCACAACCTGTCCAGTCAGCAGTCCAGTAGTTCGGTAGTTTTGGTCTTCACAAGCTGTCCAGTTAGCAGACCAGTAGTTCGGCAATTTTGGTCTTCACAAGCTGTCCAGTCAGCAGCCCAGCAGGTTTGTTTAAAGTAGTCCGGCAATTTTGGCCTTCACAAGCTGTCCAGTCAGCAGCCTAGCAGGTTTGTTTAAAGTAGTCCGGCAATTTTGCCTTTACAAGCTGTCCAGTCAGCAGTTTAGTAGTCCAGCAGTTTTGGTCTTCACTAGCTACCCGGTAAATACCCTTTAACTACTGCCCGATAAATTTTGGCTTTAAAGGCAAGCCGGCAACTAAAGATGTCCAGCATTTTTATCTTCAAGCAGCCCAGTGAGATGCTCACCAAAACAGGCCAGCAAAAGCTGTCTGACCAGCATTCTGCTTCAAAATTTCAGCCATTTGCCCAAACAGCTGGTCAACATAAGTTGGCTGGACTCTATTTTCATATCCCGAATTTTATGAGCTATTTCAATCGTCATAACTTAGCATTTTTTTTTTATCAGAGATCGGTACATTACACTGGTGGTCCACTATCCTTATTCTTAGATATGTCCTTGTCCATTAGGATGACCCTACATTAATTATGCTCAAAACCTGATTATACAACCTTAATTATTTTAGTTGAAAGTCAAGATATTACAATCTTGGTATGAGCTTAATTTCAAATTCAATTTCTTAGTGTAGTGGTAAGTCAGGCAATTCTTCCGAAAAATATCCCCAAATTCACACACCACCAGTATGTCGACACATCATGGCTCCCAATGGTGTTGGTATAGGCTAAATAGGCTTGACATCCATTTTGAATCAGATGTCGAATATGTAGAGTCGAAATTAGATAGGGCATTTTCTTGTGCTCTTTCCCTTGAATATGAAATGTTTCACATCCCGGAATAATGAAGTGAACTTGCTTATGGAAATAGTCAATATTGGCGTGGTTATTCATTAACCAATCCATGCCTAATATTACGTCGAAGTCTCCCATATTACGCAAAATCAGATCTACGGTCAACTATAACCCATTCACCCAAATTATACATCTGGGGTATATAATGTCTATTTTCATAGATCAACGTATATGTGTCGATATGTGACGGACCAGATTATTTTTTTCAATAAATAACCTCCGTCAATGGTAACACAAACTAAAGCCCATAATTAACCAATGGATTCTACAGAAATTTTGGCAGAGTTTTCTCTACAACTCGACGAAAACTAAAAATACAACCTGCTCAAATACATTATGTACAAGCACACATCTAACCAAAATAATCAATACAAAGCCTACAACACAATACACAGGATCACATAATCAGCCATATCATCCATGGCTCCAATCACAGTATCCCCAATTACGGAACTGGACCTAGAGAGATGCCTTCTAGGAAGAAACAAAATCCAGAAACATCAACACAAATGAGGAAGCATAACTAGATCATCAAAAACCTGCAAAAATATAATAAAACCATAATATAACACTAAGCCACATCCATCCATCAGTGGCTGTTTACATTCTAATATGATAAACATAACCCAATCTTCAAGCTTCGATGTCCAGCAATTTCCTTCAATGCAAGTCTCTCTCCTTACTCTAACTAATCTGGCGCCGGTTAAGTGTTCTCATCTGTAAGAAAAAATAGTAAGAGTGAGTGTACAGCTCAACAAATATATAATCATACTCAATACTTGTAGGCAAATAATAGAACTGGAATGGTAATCTCAATAATCATGAATCAGGAGAGGGAATAGGAAACATCTGGAATCACTAGATTCTCACGGTTACATCGATTAGGCATTATTCATTTTCATCATTATATCATCTTTGCGGACCCGGGCTAGTAGGCCGTACTAACCAACGTTGGGAGAGAACGAGGAAAGGAATGTGTTCGCTACACATTCTAAAGCAACGGCTACATTTTAGGTCTGCAGCACTCGACCATCGGTTGCATCTCCACTATGCAACACTCAACGAATGACTACATCTCCACTATGTAGCGTTCAACCGATGGGTACATTTTAGGCCTACAATACTTAACCATCTCAACACGCCCCATATCCCCCGGGGATCAGGGCAATCCTCGTTCTTTCACAATAGTTTTCTAAAGTGTACCATGAACATTACCCGCTCCCACGAGCGGCCAGAATACGTGACCATGTATTCCTCGGGTTCACACCGCGATGGACATGAAAAGCTAAAGAATACTACCCCTATGAATCATGGTCCTAGTTTTAAGGTTAGTTTTCACATTTGGAGAGGGAAATCCACATTTTCCATATACATTTACAACTCAGGAAATCTCATTCCCATCACATACATCTCCATCCGAGAGATCATTCCGTCACATTGCACAATGTGGATTCCCTTCCATTTACTTGCTCGGTTCACAACTTTCTGTGGTACTCAAACCCCTTATTCTTAACAAATCATTCTAAGTTCACGAGGGAGATTAGGATTTCTTACCCCTGATGATCACATATCATTTAGAAGCCTCCGGGACTCATTCCCTTGCTTCCGGCATATGGATACACATTTCGGAGCTTACATTTACGTTCAAACAATTAGAAGTCACTTCCATAACAATTAAACGAGGGTATAACATGTATATTTCTCATTTAATTTCGAGTGAATAGTGTCAGGTTTCTTTTTGAACATCTGGACGCCGTGAACAGTTCGATAATTGTGAGATCGGGCGTCCGGTTGATACGTACACACAATTAGGACATGATGTTTCATATTTTGAACTCGATTTAACATAATACGATGATAGAAGCATGCAATTTCCCCCTTGGGTCTCGGGTGAACAGTATTAGCACCCGTTTAGAGGGCTCGGATGCCAAGAATGGGTCGAGACATGTGAAATCAAACCCGCGGCTGGCATATGTACATCATTGGGATGTGGGGATTCACATTTTGAGGTCAATTTCATAATACACGGAAGGAAAATGGAAAATCCCCAATTTCGTGGGTTAGGGTTTCGGTGAAACCAAACCGAATGGATCGGAAATGATTCGGATAAATAACTACATAGTCCTTGGTCATTAATCTTGCGTTTCATGATTCTAATATTTATAGTGGGTATCGACACAATAATACCCAATAAAATCGAGCAAAATATCAAAAGGTAACGAGAAGTGAGTATGAGAACGCTTGCCTCGACGCGTGCTTTCACCTTTATAACTCGCTCTCGAACGGATTTGGACTCCAAGGCCTCGATCTCCTCCCTTCTCTCACTAGAATCGGCACTCTCTCTCTCTAGAAGCTTATGGGCTGTGGGAAACTGAGGAAAAAGAAGCACGGCGCGGCTTTAAAACATACTTGCACTCGAGCGCGTGGTGAGCGCAAGCATTCGGCCATGGTCGGCTCGAGCACACGGCGGGCGCGTGACGAGCATGGGCAAATATGGATTTTTGGCTTGATAGGTGGGCTCGAGCGCACGGAGGGCGTGGGTTTGGCCCGCAGCAAGCCTGCAGCAAGCCTACGTCGCGTTTTCGCCGTTCGGGACCCGTTTTGACCATTCTAACCCAATCTTTCACTTCCTTGGACCTTATTTTTGATTATATAACCTTAATAAGTCATGATTATCATAATTTAAAATCCAAAATCTTATTTACAAAGTAACATTTCACGGTTTACAGTTTTCATTCCTGATTTACCGATTCCAGCTCTTTGAGCTTTTTAATCCGATTCTCCCACACCTTTTGACCACAATACACCTATGTTAACTTAATTAGCTTCTAATTATTATAATCTTAATCCGAAACCTCACACGATATGAGTAAAGAGAAATCAAGAATCCTTGAGGATGATTTTAAATGACATACAAATTTGGAAGAGACAAAGGAATGCATAGACCTTGAGTTAAACAATATATGTGCTGGAAGATCACAAATAGAGATAGTACTTTCCATAACATTGGGAGTTGCTTTTATCTCCTGGATTGTTACCACAAAATTTTTGTCTTGAACAATAGCTTTCTTCATCTCCGGTTGAGGAAGAGGACAATTGTGAGGTTTTGATTCTCATAACATAATAATTAGGGGGTAATTAAGATAATATAACTAAGATTAGGCTAAATTTATATGAAAAAATTAGGTTCTAGGAACATAGAAAAAATCGGCGAGGGGCTCTTGTCTAGTGCCTCAGGCGGCGCCCAAAGTAGACTTGGCAGCGCTTGCTGGGCGCTTGAGCGTCGGAGCAGGCACTGAAAATCGAACAAGGCACACCTGCTCCCCGCCAACTGGTGCTCGAGTGTCGACCTGCGATATGAAAACCCAGCGAGGGTTTCGAATCGTTATTTTTCGGATTTCCACCAAGGAAGAGAGAGAGCACGAAGAGGAAGATAGAGAAGGAAGAATCCAAGGTTTTTGAGTCCGATTCCAAATTTAAACTAGTTAAAGAAGTGATAGATCGGGCCGTGATAAGTACACTCATATCCTTGTCTCTCGTTTTCTTACACTTTAATCCCATTTTCTTCGAGTGTCCTCGTTTCGATACCCGATTAAGTTTATATTTTATCATACTCATGGTTTGAGCATGTATATACTTTGTTTTCATGTCTGATTTATGAATTCCTGTGGTAACCCGCACTCAAAAACCCTAACCTACGCCCCCTTTGATTTTGGCCGTTTCCCTTGAGATTTATGCTTTTTTGGCTTTAGAATCTTGAAACTCTAGCTTTATGGACGCAAGTACTCCGAAAATTTAGTATTTATTCACATATATTTTGTATATATTAATTTTATGTATTTCAAAAATATTGTGAACGTGAATTGTGATATTTAACCCATGTACATTATATATGCTACCTCGTATATACTTCAAAAATTCTGTTGTATATAATTGTACATGGATTGGTTGTTCGGAAGCTTTAAAGTTACGTTTGGCTCACGGTGGTAAGAATTTCTTACATGTTCCAAACTTTATGTTGATTTATGAATATAATTGAAAGTATGTGAAATCATGAATTTATAAGAAAATGATTATTTGTATCTGTATTAAGAAGTATGAGAATTATGTAAAGTATTCGAAGGAAACTCCACAATTTATTATTTCTGATAATCTATTCTCCAGGGAGTGAGAACTCTGTATATGTTTTTGGCGGAACCTTCGCCTAAAAATAAGTAATTAAGAATCTGGACTAAGGATTTGTATTTCAGAGGGATATATTCTTTGGCATGCCTTAGAATATTACATAGCAAAATGAGAAATTACTTCTGGACCATAAGAGATGCTCTGGTGGTGTATCTGTATTTGTTATCTGGCATAATTTTTCTGGTCAAAGGTATATCGTTCACCACGAGATATTAAATTCAAGGTTCATGGTTAATGCCTTAAAATGTGTGGGGAGGTACATTTTTCTTTCCTCGATTTGTTTATACTGTTAATTGGTAAGGCCTATGTGACGACCCAGATTGTAAAACATAGAAGTCCAAGTCATGGAATCAAAATAATCAAAGAATCGAGAAAAATTGAAGGATGCTTAAAATTAGAGAAGGTCGGCCTTGTGTGAGGTAAAAAGAAGATCGGCCCCTTGGGGCCCAACAACTTCGGCTTTTCCCTTTCATATAAAGACGTTCGGCCTCCTCCTATGAAAATCAGTCCGGCTCCCTTTCTTTCAGGAATCAAGATCGGCCCACCCTTCAGAATCACAAACAGCCCAAAAAGGTTGGCCAGCGGTGGAGTGGGCCAAGCAGTTGGCCTGAAACGAACTAATGGCAACTAAAGAAAAAGCAGACTTTACTATTTAGCTTGAATCTAACTGAGCGGTGACCAAATTGAGTAAGTAAACTAACCTAGTTACTCCACCTACCCTCTAAAAAGAAGTGTAATTTACCCCACTTACTCCACCGAACCCCTCATCTATATAAACCGGCGCTGGATGATGGAAAAAGAATGAACCCGGCAAGCAGTAAGGAAGAAGTAGAGGAAGGAAAAACTTCAGACGGTACTATTAGGCAACCGGCTGTCAGGCAAGTGTACCTCGGACGCCGTTTTTAAGTTCATGCTTTAAGAATATTGCAAGTGTACTTCAGATGATACTTTTAAATTCATGCTTTAAAAATATATCGTCCTCTTAATGAAAAAGAGCTCCGTCCTGTTAATGAAAAAGTGCTCCGTCCTGTTAATGAAAAAGTGCTCCGTCCTGTTAATGAAAAAGACCTCCGTCTTGTTAATGAAAAAGAGCTCTGTCCTATTAACGAAAAAAGTGCTTCGTCCTGTTAATGAAAAAGAGCTCCATCCTGTTAATGAAAAAAACTCCATCCAAAATGCACTCTGTCCAAAAAGAACTTCGACCTTAAGAAGAAAACAAACTCCGATTTTAAAAGGAATTCCACTCCGGGTTTTTAAGATGAAAATGCACTCCGATTTTTAAGAATGAAAAGAACTCCGACTTTTAATGAACTCTGGCCTTAACGTGAAATGAATTTCGGCTTTTGAGAAATGAACTCCGTCATTTGAGAAATGAGCTCCGCCCTTCGAGAAATGAGTTTCGTCCTTCGAGAAAATGAACTCCGTCCCAAGAGTAAAAAGCACTCCGTCCCCTTGAGCGAAAAAGTACTCCGTCCGAAAGGCACTCCGTCCAAAATGCACTCCGCCCAAAAGGCACTCCGTCCAAAAAGCACTCCGGCTTTTGAGCACTCCAGCTTTCAAGTAAAAAGCACTCCGTCTCCTTGAGTAAAAAGTAGTCCGTCTGAAAAGTACTCCGTCCTTTAGTAAAAAGCACTCTGTCGCTGTTAATCTCCGTCCTTTTTAAAAGTACTCCGTCCAAGCTTTCTGAAGTCCGACATTTTGATGAAAAAGAACTCCAGCTTGTATTAAAAGTGAACTCCGGCTTGAATTGAAAATGACTTCCATCTCCGAGCTGAAAATGAGCTCCGGTTTGTACTGAAAATGAAACCGGCTCCCTTAACGAGAAAAGAGCTCCGGCCCTTCCTTGATAAAAATCCAAACCGGCCCCAAGTATAAATTATTTTCAAAAACATATCTACTGACCTGTACCTAGGAAACTTCCATGTATATAGCTAAAGATATATTATGCAAATCTGAGTTCGAAAAGGGGTTTTTAATAAAAAGATAAATGATAGCCGACCTCGGGGCTTTGTACAAGGAGGAAATGAGAGCCGACCTCGGGGCTTTGTACAAGGAGGAAATGAGAGCCGACCTCGGGGCTTTGTACAAGGAGGAAATGAGAGCCGACCTCGGGACTTTGTACAAGGAGAAAAATAATATGAAGTACCGTTTACTGTTTTACCGATATGCTATATTACAGTAAAAAGATGATAATGAATCGTACAATACAAAGATGATAGAATATCTTTTGAGAAAAAGATGATAATGAATCGTATACAATGAAAAGATGACAGTGAATCTTCTGAGAAAAAGATGATAATGAATCATATATAATGAAAAGATGACAGTGAATAGTATAGAGTATTGTTTTCATTTTATCATGCATCAGTAAAGTTTATAGTTATTATTTTACAATCCATAGTGAACGATTTATGAAGCATAAAATTTAATATTGTTATAGTATGTCTTTACTGTTTTTCCAGATAATGTTTTGATTAAACGTTCTAGTTCTGCATGGTTATATGATCGTTTTGGCATAACCGTTTTACAGTTCATATGCATGTACCTTACTGAGCCTCGACTCACTATTTTATATTTTTTCCCTCACAGATGAAGTTTTAGAGCTTATGCCTGACGAGTTGGAGTGATTAGAACTTGTCTAAAGGATTATTAAAGACCTCGGAAGCTTATTTTGGAGAAATATTATTGTAATGATTTGATGGACTTCTATGGTTGAATATTTTGGCTATGTACTTAGAAATGAATATCTTTGAAATAAATATGAATGCTTCCGTAAGTGTTAGAATAACTTCCGCTATACTTATTATGGTTAAAAGTATATGGGTCGTAGATGGCATCTGTGATCCTGTGTCACACCCAATTGGTTTAGTTGGATTTTCAATTATGTTATGAATGACGAAATCAAAAAAAAAGAAAAAAAAATTCGTTCCGTTACAATTGGTATCAGAGAGTTGAGATGCCCTAGGAATTGATCGATCCAAAAGCGGAAGCATAGGATTGAATCTCTATACAGAATTCCTGTAAGAATAGGAATGGGAAGTTAAGGTAACTAGGACGCTCAAGAAATTGGTTCTTAGGCTAGCACTAAGTTAAGAGTGATTTAATGCAAAATGTCTCGATCTCAAGGAAATGTTAGTAGTGGTTCTTAGACGGGAACTAC
Organism: Nepenthes mirabilis; assembly: GCA_025585075.1. Lineage (NCBI taxonomy): Eukaryota > Viridiplantae > Streptophyta > Magnoliopsida > Caryophyllales > Nepenthaceae > Nepenthes > Nepenthes mirabilis. Next base: position 6,937 of record JAODPA010021639.1, on the reverse strand, counting down.
TAATATCAGTGATAGGTTGTAGGGTCGAAAGGAATATGGTGCGTAGAAGCTCCTTAATATTGGAATTTGATTTAATTGGGTTCTTAAATTGATCGGTGTTGATTCGAAGCCTAGATTAATTAATCTCAGTTTGAGATTTAAGTTTGATCGGCCGTGTGACTAATTGAGGATGAACTTCCCTAGATTGTTGAGGGTTAATACTCTTGGGTCAATTAGGAGAGGAATCCCTTATCAAAATTACTTGAAATCAGTAATGAAATGTCTCCACTTAAATAACAATCAAATAATATCCTCAGGTTGATTTCAAATAATGTGTCGATTCACATGCCAACGAAGTCTTAAAATTGTTAAGTGTAGAGGTAATGAATTGGACAATAGAATCTGAGCCACATTGAACCAGTGGTGATCATATAATTTGCAGTCTTGATCTTGCCATGGGTTGAGGGTTTGGGAAAAGTTGTTTCATTCGGTATATGGACTTTGAGATTTTGAGGCTGTTAAGTGTTAGGATCTCGAGGTCTTGAGCAATGGTCTAAAGACTGAACCGAATCCGTAGAAACTGTGATAGTTAGGACTTCATATTCTGTTATGAATTGAGAATCTGTGAGAGATATTTATGAGGTATGGATATTTTAGAATCAATCTAAATCAAGGATTTTAGGGTTATCTTCATAAAATGACTATCCTAGAATTGTTTAAATCAGAGTAGCACAGCATGAACCCATGGCTCAGAAAATTAAGAGTAAGATTAAGGTCCCTGTGGTCAATTCTTTCGAAACTTGGAATGAACTGAAGTGGAAGTTCATGGGATTCGTTTGAAGTATCGGATTAAATTGGATAAATGGCAGCATTATGGTAGGTCGCTTTTGGAATTCTGAGGATCGTTGTAAGGTCTTCATCAATAGTTGAGAAAATCAGTAAGTGTCTGGATCGAGTCATTATGAGAGGCTAAGAATTTAATTCGTGATAAGAATTAGGATGATTCAATGCTTAAGGTTTCCTAGAGTAATCCTTGTTTAAGTGAATAACTCCTGAATGAAAGAATACGTGTGATTAGGAGACCGTGAGGATCATCAAATTTTGAGGACGAAATTTTTATAAGTAGGGGAGATTGTGACGACCCAAATTCTAAAACATAGAAGTCCCAGTCATGGAATCAAAATAATCAAAGAATCGAGAAAAATTGAAGGATGCTTAAAATTAGAGAAGACCGGCCTTGTGTGAGGTAAAAAGAAGATCGGCCCCTTGGGGCCCAACAACTTCGGCTTTCCCCTTTCATATAAAAACGTTCGGCCTCCTCCCGTGAAAATCAGTCCGGCTCCCTTTCTGTTAGGAATCAAGATCGGCCCACCCTTCGGAATCACAAATAGCCCAAAAAGGTTGGCCAGCGGCGGAGTGGGCCAAGCAGTTGGCCTGAAACGAACTAATGGCAACTAAAGAAAAAACAGACTTTACTATTTAGCTTGAATCTAACTGAGCGGTGATCAAATGGAGTAAGTAAACTAACCTAGTTACTCCACCTACCCTCTGAAAAGAAGTGTAACTTACCCCACTTACTCCACCGAATCTCTCCTCTATATAAACCGGCGCTGGATGATGGAAAAAGAGTGAACTCGCAAGCAGTAAGGAAGAAGTAGAGGAAGGAAAAACTTCAGACGGTAATATTGGGCAACCGGCTGTCAGGCAAGTGTACCTCGGATGCCGTTTTTAAGTTCATGCTTTAAGAATATTACAAGTCTACTTCGGACGATACTTTTAAATTCATGTTTTAAAAATACATCGCAAGTGTACCTCGGACGCCGTTTTTAAGTTCATGCTTTAAGAATATTATAAGTGTACTTCGGACGATACTTTTAAATTCATGCCTTAAAAAATATCGCAAGTGTACCTCGGATGCCGTTTTTAAGTTCATTACAAGCGTATTTGCTCTGCTTCTAAACTCATGCTTTATTGCAAGTTATTTCGACGCTGCTTTTAAATTGATGCTTTAAGAATATTGCAAGTGTACTCTACTCTACTTTTAAGTTCATGTTTTGAGAATATTGAAGTGTACTCTGTTTTTAAGTTCTTACTTTCTACATTGAATATCCACCTCCTGTAATGTAAAATGAACTCCGGCCTCAATGTAAAATGAACTCCGTCCCTTGAGGAAAATGAACTTTGACTTTTAAAAGAGCTCCGTTCTGTTAATGAAAAAGAGCTCCGTCCTGTTAATGAAAAAGAGCTCCGTCCTTTTAATGAAAAAGAGCTCCGTCCTTTTAATGAAAAAGAGCTCCGTCCTCTTAATGAAAAAGAGCTCCGTCCTGTTAATGAAAAAGTGCTTCGTCCTGTTAATGAAAAAGAGCTTCGTCCTGTTAATGAAAAAGAGCTCCGTCCTGTTAATGAAAAAGTGCTATGTCTTGTTAATGAAAAAGTGCTCCGTCCAGCTAATGACAAAAGTGCTCCGTTCTGTTAATAAAAAAGGGCTCCGTCCTGTTAATGAAAAAAGTGCTCCGTCCTGTTAATGAAAAAGGGCTCCGTCCTGTTAATGAAAAAAGTGCTCCGTCCTGTTAATGAAAAAGAGCTCCGTCCTGTTAATGAAAAAAAGCTCCGTCCAAAATGCACTCTGTCCAAAAAGAACTTCGGCCTTAAGAAGAAAACGAACTCCGATTTTAAAAGGAATTTCACTCCGGGTTTTTAAGAAGAAAATGCACTCCGGTTTTTAAGAAGAAAAAGAACTCCGACTTTTAATGAACTCTGGCCTTAACATGAAATGAATTCCGACTTTTGAGAAATGAACTCCGTCCTTTGAGAAATGAGCTCCGCCCTTCGAGAAATGAGCTCCGTCCTTCGAGAAAATGAACTCCGTCCCCAATAGTAAAAAGCACTCCGTCCCCTTGAGCGAAAAAGTACTCCGTCCGAAAGGCATTCCGTCCAAAATGCAGTCCGCCCAAAATGCACTCCGTCCAAACGGCACTCCGTCCAAAAAGCACTCCGGCTTTTGAGCACTCCGGCTTTCAAGTAAAAAGCATTCCGTCTCCTTGAGTAAAAAGCAGTCCGTCTGAAAAGTACTCCGTCCTTGAGTAAAAAGCACTCCGTCCCTGTTAATCTCCGTCCTTTTTAAAAGTACTCTATCCAAGCTTTCTGAAGTCCGGCATTTTGATGAAAAAGAACTCCGGCTTGAATTGAAAATGAATTCCGTCTCCGAACTGAAAATGAGCTCCGGTTTGTACTGAAAATGAAACCGGCTCCCTTAACGAGAAAAGTGCTCCGGCCCTTCCTTCGTAAAAATCCAAACCGGCCCCAAGTATAAATTGTTTCCGAAAATATATATACCGACCTGTACCTAGGAAACTTCCATGTATATAGCTAAAGATATATTATGCAAATCTGAGTTCGAAAAGGAGTTTTTAATAAAAAGATAAATGATAGCCGACCTTGGGGTTTTGTACAAGGAGGAAATGAGAGCCGACCTCGGGACTTTGTATAAGGAGGAAATGAGAGCCGATCTCGGGGCTTTTTATAATGAGGAAATGAGAGCCGACCTCGGAGCTTTGTACAAGGAGGAAATGAGAGCTGACCACGGGACTTTGTATGAGGAGGAAATAAGAGCCAACCTCGGGGCTTTATACAAGGTGGAAAGGAGAGCCGACCTCGGGGTTTTGTACAAGGAGGAAATGAGAGCCGACCTCGGGGATTTGTACAAGGAGGAAATGAGAGCCGACCTTGGGGCTTTGTACAAGGAGGAAAATAATATGAAGTACCGTTTACTATTTTACCGATATGCTATATTACAGTAAAAAGATGATAATGAATCGTACAATACAAAGATGATAGAGCATCTTTTGAGAAAAAGATGATAATGAATCGTATACAGTGAAAAAATGACAGTGAATCTTCTGAGAAAAAGATGATAACGAATCATATACAATGAAAAGATGACAGTGAATAGTATAGAGTATTGTTTTCATTTTATCATGCATCAGTAAAGTTTATAGTTATTATTTTACAATCCATAGTGAACAATTTATGAAGCATGAAATTTAATATCGTTATAGTATATCTTTACTGTTTTTCCAGATAATGTTTTGATTAAACATTTTGGTTCTGTATGGTTATATGATCATTTTGGCATAACCGTTTTACACTTCATATGCATGTACATTACCGAGCCTCGGCTCACTGTTTTATATTTTTTTCCCCACAGATGAAGCTTTAGAGTTTGTGCGTGACGAGTTGGAGTGATTAGAGCTTGTCTAAAGGATTATTAAAGACCTCGGAAGCTTATTTTAGATAAATATTATTGTAATGATTTGATGGACTTCTATGGTTAAACATTTTGGCTATGTACTTGGAAATGAATATCTTTGAAATAAATATGATTGCTTCCGCAAGTGTTAGAATAACTTCCGCTATACTTATGATGGTTAAAAGTATATGGGTTTTAGATGGCATCTGTGATCCTGTGTTGCACCCAATTAGTTTAGTTGGATTTTCAATTGTGTTATAAATGACAGAATCAAAAAAAAAAAAAGAAAAAAAAATCTGTTCCCTCACAGCCTATTGGCCCAAGTCTGCAAAACAAAGAAGTTATGCATGTTTTGGAACCTAAAGGAAGAATAAGTAAAATGGGAAAGATAAATGATCTCCAAAAATGTATTTAATCATATTTCATATTTATACATCTTCATTTCGCCTTTATATATCCTTCATCTACTTTATTTTGCATATAATATTTATTATCTTTGATTATATTATATTTGTTGAGTATTTGACTCACACTTACTACTTTCTTTTCTCCGAATGAGCATGCCCTTATATCTAATAAGATTGAGTAGAGCTTAGGAGCTGGCTAGTCTGCAGATCTTGATGGAAGAGACCTTTTGGACTTAGTTTTATGATTTTGTGTTTCTAATGGAGTCTTTTGTATTATTTTGAGATGGTTATATATATCGATGCATGTGATGATGATGATGATGCATACGTAGTATAGTTTTTGCTATTTTTATGGTTTGTTTGGGACCTAGTGGCATCCTATCTGAGCCAAAATCATATCTAGAGACATGACGTTGGTGCCACGAGTTTATTGTGGCTATTTTTGGATCCTGTGTTGTGATGTGTGGTTATATATTGTGTTGTTAAGGATTATTTGTATAGGTTGTATTTGTTTGGCGGCCGTTTTACTGTTGAAACTTTGTTGGATTCTGGTCAAGGGAGTCGGTCCGTCACAGTTGGTACTAGAGATGAGATGTCTTAGACTTGATCTGAATCTTATTCGAAAGTGTATGGATAGAATAAGTTGCTATAGGAATATGATGGTTAAACTAGATTGGGTAGTTTTAGTATCTTAGTTTGCACTACTTGGACCATTAGTTTCATTTAATTGCATAGAATCATCATATTGTAGTTAGTGTCTAACCCATAATCTAACTCGTCTCATTATTATTTTAGAATAGACATCCGTAACTGAGTATGCTACCAAGATGGAGGTCTACATGTGGAGGTGGTCAGCCTCACGATCGAGAGGCCTAGTACTTGAATTTGTTGGGCCGTATCGCAGATTTCATCGAGAGCATGGGGTAGAGGAATCTTTCTTGAGTGCCTGTTCCTACTCCACCTCCAGTTCCTACTAATCCTGGACCATCTGCATATGATCGATTCATCCAGGAGAGAGTTCCTGAGTTTCTGGAGGAGCTAGATTTGACTAAAGCAGTCACGTGGTTTCAAAGGTTGAAGAAAGTATTTGTTGTTATCCATTGCCTAGAGGAGGGCTGGGCATTGTTTTCCTCATATCGATTGGAAGGAGAAGCTCATCACTAGCAGGAGATGTAAAAAGGGGCCACGGGTGGGCCGGAGAATGAGATCACTTGGCCCATGGTCGAGGATGCATTCATGGAGAAGTATTTCTCGTCTGCCCTTTGAGTGCAGAAGGAGGAATAGTTTATCCACTAATGGCAAGTTGTTAGGACGGTGGCTGAGTATGATGCAATGATTATGGAGTTAGCTCAGTATGCTTCGTACTTGGTCGAGGATGAGGAGAGGAAAGCTAGGAAGTTTTCGCAAGGCTTGTGAGATGATATCTGCAAGTAGTTGGTGACCCTCAAGCTATCAACCTATGGAGAGGTGTTTGATCGTGCCCTGATTTATGAGAAAGAGCTTGAGAAGGAGTATTTCAAGAGGAGGATGTCTAGTAGAGGTGGCACCGGTTTAAGTTCTAGTCCGGATTCAGGAAGACCACCAAAGAGGTTGAGGCAAGTAGATCAAGGGAAGAAGGTTAGCTCTACTTCACCATCCAAGCAAGCTCCTGCCAATCCGTGTCAATATTGCGGGAAGTATGTTTCAATTGTTGACAGTCTGGACACAGGATCAAGGATTGTTTTTACAAGAAGAAAGCTCTTTCCCCTAAGCTGGCTATTCTTGGGAAGGTGTTTGCAGTTTCTGCCAATAAAGAAAGCTTAGAAGCTAACAAACATGAAAGAAGGACAGAGCAATTATATATTGTATTGTTTGAAATTCATGAATTATCCATGGGTAAAAGGAATACACTATATACGAAATGCATACTTGAACTGAGACTTATAGTGGACTTGTTTAATCTTTTACTAGGATACAGATTGGATTTCATCAAACAATTTCTATTGTAAAATATGTGGGGATCTTAATTATGCCTATCTTCCAGTGCCGCTGGGTTATCTTAAAAATTTGAATGGAATATGTTGTTGAAATTTTGATTTTATGCTGACAGAATTTATATATATTTGAATGGAATGTTTGAATGCTGTGTTTACCTTTGATTTTATTAATATGTATATATATTTGATTTTATGTTGACAGAATTCACATTACCAGTCGAGTCATGCTACCCTTTTTCTCTTCTCATTACCTTTTTTTCATTGTTTTGTCATATACTCTGATAATATTATCCTGTATATGCTTACCAAGCTTCTTCAATTATATA
>JAODPA010021638.1:0-12945 GCA_025585075.1 Nepenthes mirabilis | reverse complement strand
GGTCGGTTCAACGGTTGGTCCATATTAATTTTTATTATTAATTTTCATCATTTATAAACAAGCTTGATGAACCAGTTCAATGGTTCAAGGCATATCCATTAGCTAAAAATTTCAGCATGTTGGCTGGTTCATCTTGCTGGTTTGAGGCCCGATCGGGGGCCGATTTGAGGTATATTTTTACCAGTTGATACTTTAACATTACCTCATAATATCTTGGTTAATTTGGGTGTCAGTTAAATTGGTTTGAGGACCAAAACTGGACTGGTTCAGTAGCCAGCATCAACATGGATGCTGTCAACTGGTTCTTGCACTTTTTAGGGGCCCAATTTAGTAACAAATTTAAAGGGTATTTTGCGCCTAGTTGGTGGATAGGTTAGTCTCAATATATGATACTTTGGCAAGGCCGGCTACCAATTCATCCTATTTGGGTCCAGTTTGACCAATTTTTTAAAACTGCCACATTCAGCATTAGCAGGGATGCAAAGGGCCGATTTTATTTTTGTTGATTTTATTGCCAATTTGAGACTGGTTCATGATCGGTTTGGGGAGTCTTCTTATAACTAAGAGACTTAATTTAAGAATTTGTCTGATTTATCATCGGTTGAAGTTGATATTCTAGCCAGTTTGGGTGAAAGTTATAGCTGAAAATTCAACATCAGCATATACTGATGCAGCCAGTTTCCACCTCTATTTGGTGACCGGTTTATAATTGGTTCAGGGCTAATTTTTACAAGGTGACGCTTTAATATCACCACAAGGTGTTTAAGTCAATATGGCTGCCGGTTCTGCCAATTTAGGACCTGGTTCATAGGCTATAATTTTCAAGATCAATATAATTGCTGAAGTCAGTTCGGTTGCTGAAGTGAGGCCCGATACAGTGACCGAGTCTGCCGATTTTCATGATCTGAATTTTCATAGCATCAATAAGGGACTTAGCTTGTTGGTCACCAAATTTGAGCAGATTTGGAGATTATTTGGTAGTTGGTTTAGCCAATTTTAAGTAGCTAGTTTAGTTATTGATTTTGGCTTAAATAACTCAAACGAGTACATCTCTTGCTAAAATGACTATATGACCAAAAACATTAGATAATTTAAGTATTAAAACAATAATACTTAATGAAATTAACAATAAACAACAACAATTGAAGAAAGAAATTTGAATACGCTTACCAAATATTTAGCTAAATTTTCTCTCTCTTCTACTGCCTTCGATTCTTTCTTAGTTTCCCCTTCTGTTTCTTTTGTTTTTCTTTCGATTTTCCTCTTATTTCTTCCTCTCTTTTCACATGCCTCTTATACAATTTAGACGCTTGAAGCTAATTTATTAGCACCACAGGAAGCCTTCTCCGTAATTTAGCCGAGTGTCCTTAATTAGCTTGATGACTCATGCTAATCTTTGTTGGTTTGGTTTCTTAAAATTTTTTCTAGTGAAAAGCTATTATTGGTTGCTGAATTCTTGGTGATACAAGCTTCTTATGCTCACTGAGGTATGCTGCTCCTTTGTTGAAGTTTTGGAGCTATTGTCGTGGAGAGATGTTACCTAATTGTTGAAGTAAGCAACCGTGAGCTGCTTTATATTTCTCCAAATTTTGGCTAAGTGTTGCGAAGCTGCTGCCCAAGTTGTGCCTTGGCTGAAGGGGCCCAATTCTTGCTGTTGCCGTGTGATGTTGGAGCAGAAAAATCAACCGTGGGATGTTAAAGCAAAAAATCATATTTTGAGTTTCCTCTCACCCAGGCATTTACGTGTCATTGCTGCCCATGTACTTCCTCATCAACTGGATTTTAATTCGGTTGCTAATCGGATCAAATTTCGGCAGCCGAATTGTCTTCTTGTCCTTCAAAATTTATTCGGTTGTCATTCGAATCTATTAATTATGCTTATACCAATCCGTTGATTTAATTTGCACTGTAACTGCATCCCAGGACGAATATTAGTATAATTAAATTGAATCGTTATAGATGAGGTTTTGCCATTCGCTTCTTTAGAAATAAGTGACCCTATTATTAGTGGCTCAAACGAGAGAACCTATTATTTCTCTATTCCTGATCGAATATGGGGTCCCAATTTTTATCAATTCATCATCCGACAATTCTATTTTGGCATCTCCTATCGCTTCGGTTGTGGAGCCCATCAATAACGAAGAAATGGCAAAGGATTTTCCTGCCAATAATCTAGAGGCTTTGATGGGGTTTCCTCAACCTCATCATTTCTCATTAGAGGTTCTAGAGGCCGAGGAGGCCCCTTAGGTCGTTCCCTTTCCATCGGGGTGCCTTGAGGATTTTGATGCCTTCTCCTCTCTCCCTGGATTTGAAGTCCCTCTTCGTTGCCATCCTCTGCCCCTTCTATGCTGGAGGATTCACATTTCTAAACTTAAGGCGTCTTTAGGTCCCTTCTACCACAAGGAGTTTTTTTATACATGAGGTATTTCTTACTTGCTTATTCAAGCATGAGCTTACTTTATGACATTATTGTGTCTAATACAGGAGCAGGTGCACTCAGTTAAAGATGGGCTTTGTAAGTGTGAGGTTGAGATCACCCATCTCTCACAAGCATTTGTCAATCCTGTGGCGCACCGGGAGCTTGAGATTCAGGTTGAAGCTACTGTTGTCGAGGCTGAATAACTCTAGGATCAAACTGCCTTTTTGGAGAAAGAGCTGTCCAAATGTTTGGCGAGATCTTAAGGTTACCATATGAGAATTTCATAGCAGTGGATAGGATCGCCTTACTTGAGGATAAGCTCCAGGAAGCTGAACATCAATCGGTTATTGATGTTAATTGGATTGCTAGCCTACAGGACAAGCGTGCCTAACTTGAGGGGGAGTTGATGAAGCACTTTTGGCCTGAAGAGGTCGGTCTCCCATTTTAGATCACAGATTCTAGGTGAAATCTCTCTCTGTAGGTGGGTCGTTTACTTGATTCCTCTTGAGTTTCCCTTAGGTTGCCTTGATCCAGGGAATTCTAAGACTTCTCAATGCTCTTATGTCATGGATTTTTTGGGACTGGGTGAGGGTCCATCGTTTAGGTTGCCATCTAGTCCTCAATCTTAAGATGATTGAGTAATTCACTCTTTGGTAGTTGTCATTTTGGTGGGCATCTTTCTGTACTGAGCTCAACTCTTTTAATTACAAATATATATATTTAATGAATTAGCTAGATTTTTTTGATCGTTGTCACTGATGTTGTTTCTATTTGCATTTAATCTTTGTTCATTGTATTTTTCATTTGCCATCTAGGTGGTGCCATCATCGTTGCCAGACTTTGTCAAATATTAGTCTGTTAACCATGTATGACTGATGGTGCCTAGTCCATGGAGAGGCATTGCGGCGCTCATGTTGAGCAACCCCCTAAAGTTTTTATGATTAGACCTCTCAAAGGGGATCGGACTTTGTCCTTGAGCCCCCCAAGTCTCTAGGTGATTGTCGTCATCAGATTGCTTTTTGGTTCTTTTGATTGTATTAACTAATGTCGTGACCACATTTTTATAGGGGTCATTCTAGTAGGTGAAGAGTTGTGATTGTTGCCCACTTGACTTAGGGTTAGTCATAATCATTATTAATCATACTGGCACACAAATGAATAGCTAATGTAAAAAACGAAATGCAATTTTATTCTTATTAAAACATTTACATATCATACAAGCACTCCTTAATCTATGGATAAGACGTACCTCCAACTATTACATACTTGGGAATGAGTTTATTTGATAGTATTTTTTTGAGGTATAGGGCATTCCAAGTCCTTGGAACTAATTTTCTATTTGGGGTATACAATTTATACACACCATTCTAGAGGACGACTGACACTAGGAATGGTCTTTTCCAATTGGGGGACAAGTTATTTTTATCGATAATTTTGCCTGTAGCCTCAATGTTCCTTAGAACTAGGCCCCCCACTTCGATTGTTGTATCTTTACCTCTTTGTTGTAATACCAGGCAACTCGCCGTTGATAAGCCATAACCCTTTATCTTGCTGTGTCCCTGACTTCTTTGAGCAATTCCAAGTTCTCTCTCAAGAGTTGAGATTTGCAATGCGGGTCAAAACTCTCGACTTGGAGGCTGGGTAGTCTGATCTCCACCGGGATGATTGCCTCGGTCTTGTAACATAGACTTAATAGTATTTCCTAGGTTGGCTCCCTAAGGGTCATTCGATAAAACCACAGTATGGATGAGAGCTAATTTACCTAGGAGCCCATTGCGTCTTTCAATTTCATCTTTTGCACGTATAACAAGATCTTGTTGGTTACCCCCACCTATCTATTTGTTTGGGAGTAAATTACAGAGATATGAACCAACTTGATCTTTAGGCTTGTGTGGTACTTGGTTAACCTTTTTTCGATGGATTGGTTACTGTTGTCAGTTATTATGACATTGGGTTTCCCAAACCTATAAATAATGTTTTGATAGACAAACTTAGTTGTGTTCTGCTCGATGATATTAGTTAGTGAGAAAGCTTCCACCCACTTTATAAAATAGTCTATCATAACTGTGACAAATTTTCTCTACCCCACGGTGATGGGAAATGGTCCTAGTATATCAAGTGCTCGTGTGTGAATAGCCAAGTTGACCGTAGGGCTTGAAGTTTGATGTGAAGCTAATAGGAGGTGTTTATGTAGATTTGGCAGTTCTCACATTTTTCAATAAATTTTGGAGTATCCTTTTTCATGGTTAGCGAGTAGTAGCCCTACCGTATGACCCTGAATACCAAATTTTTTCCCATATATGTAACCTGCAGATTCCAAGATGTAGTTTATTCAAAGTATAGTCGGCCTCAACTAGCATCAAACATCGCATATAAGGGATAGAGTATCCTCTTTGGTATAGCTTTCCATTCATAAGGGTGTACCATTCAGCCGTCTTCTGTATGCATTTGGCTTCCTCTAGATTTTCTGGTAATGAGCCCCTCTTCAAGATATTTCAAGTACGATGTCATCCAAGTTTCCTCGTCTGAGATTGGGAGCATCTCTTTCAAAACTTCTATGCTTGGGGTCAGAAGGACTTCTCTCATATCCCTTGCGTATTGCTTGGGATTCTTGAGCGTGGCAATTTTTTCCAATTGATTCACCTTTTAGTTATCTTCCCTTGGGATGTGGTGGACCTCCACCTAGTCGAATAATTCTAGTAGATCCTTTACTTTGATGAGGTACTTTACTAAGCACGGGTTGGACACATCAAAGCTCCCGGTTACTTGGTTAACCACTAGTTCAAAATTGCCGCAGATGATCAAACTCTTTGTCTTGCACTCCTTTGCCAACTTAAGCCCAACTAATAGAGTTTTTTTTTTCTCGAATCCTTCTGGAGTCACTAAGACCATGCCGACCCTGCATCATGATCGAATGGATGACCTGTCAATATGCAAAATCCATGTCAAAGTTTCCTCATGTTGTCACTCACCTTTACCCTTCTCTAAGCTATCCAAAATTAGGGTCGTCGTGTCAACTACGAAGTTTACAAAAGCCTATCCCTTTATAGATGGTCATGCTCCAAACTCTATATCAAACTTACCCAACTCTATAATTTATTTTATCAAATGACCAAACACCTCATGTCTCCGTAAGATCCCCTTTAATGGTTGGTTGATTAGAATGACGATCTTTTGATCCTTGAATTATGGATAGAGTTTTCTTGCAAAGTGGATAAACGATAGAGTGACCCTTTCTCCCTACGAGTATTGAGTCTTAATATCTGTCTGGATCTTATTGATATAGTAAACCGTCCATTGTATTTTAGCTCCTTGTTTAACTAGGACTAAACCTAACATCATGTCAAAGATGGACAAGTAAATATATAACTCTTCACCTTTTTTTTGAGAGGATAGGAGTGAGTGGTTGGCGAGGTATTCTTTCTATTCTTAAAGGTCGACTAACACTCTTTCGACTAACGAAAGCCATTCGACTTGGTCCCATTCAATACTTTAAAGAAAGGAAGGTACTTCTTAGTTGATTTCATTAGGAATTGGGAGTGTGCGGCGAATCTCTCGATTATCCCTTGGACTTCCTTTAAGGTTTGGGAGGATTCATATCAATACTTAGTTTAATTTTGTCTAGGTTGGCCTCAATTCCTTGTTAAGATACTATGAAACCAAAGAATTTTTCAGAGATTACTCTGAGCACATATTTTGTCATATTCAATTTTATTTGGTGTGGTTGAGATACTCTAAAAGCTTCATCTATGTCTTGAATATGGTTGTCGGCTAGTACATTTTTTATGAGCATGTCATCCATGTATACCTCCATATTCGGTCAAATTTGAACCTCAAACATCTTGTTGACCAGCTCTTGATATGTCTTCCTGCGTTCTTTAGATCGAAGTGTATAACCTTATGATAATATATCCCCTGATCGGTCATAAACCAAGTTAGCTCTTCATCCTCTAGGCACATTTGAATCTGGTTGTATCGTAAGTATCTATGAAACTTACTAGCTCGTGTCTAGATGTTGAGTCCACCAAGAAATCAATCCTTGGCAGTGGAAAACTATTTTTCGGATATACCTTGTTCATATCAGTGAAGTCGACATACATCTGTTACTTCCCATTGCTTTTTTTGATGAGGCTAACAATCAATAGCCAATCCGAATATTGAATCTCCCTTATGAAACCTGCGTCAAGTAGCTTCTACCCTCCTCTCTCATAGCAACAAGATTTTCTGTAGAGTGGTTTCTCTATTTCTGCCGAATTTGCTTTTGTCTAGGGATTTGGCCTAGCCTGTGAACTGTTATCTTAGTTGGTATCCTGGGTATGTCCGATGGAATCCATGCAAATACATCCGAGTTCTAACAAAGGAATGTCATCAATTGTTCCTGTAGCTGTTCCAAAAGAGAGCCTCCGATTTGAAAGTACTTCAATGGCTTGCTTGAATCCAGAGGTGGATTTGCTAGATTGACCTTATTACAAATTTTCCGGGTGGATTCACTAGATTGACCTTATTACAGAGTCATTTCATCTTGAAGGTCCAACTCCTCAATTAGTTAAGTTTGTACCGACTAGCTTATTTGGGTAAAGTAGCAGGTTTAGTAAGCGACTTAGTCACCTAACACTTCTCTAACTCTATATGGGGTGATGAACTTCATTTTTTAGTGTGGTATTGATATTACTACCCTGAATGCCACTAGGTAGGGTCGACCTAATATTACATTATAGATCGAGGGTATATCGACTACTAAGAATATCAGCATTTGAGAAGCTGTCTTTAGGTACGTCCCCAATGTAACTTCCAACTGAATGGTTCCTTAGATTAGAATAGGTTCATTGTCCAACCTATATAAGGGGCTCTTGACCATTTCATTTGACTTCTTTTCAATCTGAGTTTAAAGAAGTGTAAAGATTAAGCAAAACTTGAAAACTTTTATTATTAATAAAGACTTATTTCAATTGATAATCAACGGTACTACTTGAAGCAAGCGTAGATACAATAAGAGGATCAAAACGAGGAATTATTCATGAGTCATATCATCATTACTAAAACTAATGATATCATTTTCTATTTCTAACTTCTATCTTTTACTGTTGTAAGACTCCTCAGGATGGTCTAAATCTTCTCTTCTGGGTGGCTTCATAGAGATCATGTTCACTACTTTTGCCACCACCGTGTTACGGGGTTACTCGTGTTGCTTCATGCCATCATTGTTGGTGTTGCCAAGAACATATCTGACGTCTTTCAAGTATTTATTGAGGTATCCTCTCTGAATGAGGGCCTTAATTTTTTCCTATATAGTTCGATAATGATCGGTGTTATGAATTGAAGATCAATGGAAAAAGTAGTATTTTGACTTATTTCCTCCCTCCTATTTCTTCACAGGCTTTGATCATTTTAGAAATTTCTTTTTCCGAATTTGCATTAGAATGGTGGTCCAAGAGTCATTTAGAAGAGTGAGGTTTAATGGTTTGTACTCCCTTCTAACACCCGAGTCTGTCCGCTGCTATTTTATGGGATCTTTGATGAAAGAGCTATCGCCAATCCTCTTCTTTCCACCAATAGATCTCAAGCAGTAATTTGAGTGCCCAGACCTTTTTGTTTCATTGACCATATTGGTGGCAATATATGCTCAAATAGTGGATTCTGCTTCGGAACATCTTGGGCTCCTACTGAACAAGACAATTAAAGAATTCCCCTAATTGTATAGTGGCTATGAAAGAATTTAGTTTCACTTCATCGGAAAGTTTTGAGATTACTTAGGCTTCTGCATTAAATCTAGTCATGAAGTGCTTTAAACTTTCATTTGGACCTTGTTGTATTTGGATAAGGTGTCACGGCTATTTTTCCTCCCTTCCAACTCTTGAAAAGATTGGATTGAATTTGGAGCTAATCGATAAAACAAAATTTGAGCATCCCTTTTGAGAGTTAGGGGGAAGCAATTGCATATGGCAGAATCCTCTAAACCTTGGAACCCCAACAAAGTTTTGAAGTGACCTAGGTTGTCCATGGGATCAGAGTTTTCATCATAAGATTTCAGGGTTGGTATTTTAAACTTGAGAGGAAGTCAATGCATCCTAGCTTCCTTGGTAAATGGAGATCTGCCCAATTTAGTGGAGTGGCTGGCCGTGTTTCCGTGTAATAATTACTTATTGACCTTTCTAAGTCTTTCTTCTGTCTCAAAGATGGACGATATCCTTTTCGCATTGAGGAATATCCTCAACTCTAAGTGGTTGGCTGACACGTGGGGGACCTACTGGCTCTGAATGTTTCTAGGAAGGTTGCTACACGATGTCTTGTCTCGTGCCGAAGGTCTTCCCTTATCTCGTGAGTAGTGTGGATTTTATTGCTCTGGACTATCTTCATTGGCTTTAAAGTTAAGTTGACCTTTGAACCAGGATGGGATCTTTTCAAGTGAGGCTCCTCTAGTCTTTGAGTCCTTGGGTTGTCATGGCATCCCCTTGGGGATGTGTTTTTCCCCTGATTCCTCCTTCGGGAAGTGGAAACTTGATAATTAGGGGGTGAAGCCCCTAGTGGGTGTCCCTCTAACTAGTCCCAATGGGACTTGAGTATCTTTGACATGGTGTTGACCTAGGTTGTTAAGGACTCTATATTCATGTTTGTGGGTTGGCACACATCCTCTTGGCTACCTTTTGTCAGGTGTTGCCATGAAAAGTGAATTCCTAGGTGGTAAAGTCATCTGGGCCCTAGTGTTTACCATGATTTGTTGAATGAAGTTTGATTTCTATGGATGGTGAGAAAAGGCTTGACCACATTTCTGATGGTGGGTGCCAATGATGTATTTCAGAGATCTAGATCATCGCACAAATTAGGAAGTTAAGATTTTCTTTCTCGAGTTGAATTAGGTCTGGTCCTCGTGTCCATAACTTCTTATCCTGCACACCATAACAAATTGAATAAAAGATAAAAGGTATACAAGACTGTCGTCCTAGTATATTCTATGGTGCTTTAGTCAGTTTTCACTCTTCTTGAGTTGAAAGATGCAAAAGGAAAGTAAATGCTGAAATGGAAAGAGGATGGAGATGAGTGTGGATTGGGAGGATTTTGCTCCACTTAGGTGCACCTGTTTTCTTAAGTGTCTTTTTCTCTTTTTTTTTCGAATTTATCCACCTATCCTCCTCGGTTTGGGAGTTGTATTTATAGTTGGAGTTCTTATTTATCTAATTAGCCTTTGAAGCCACTGCGTGTGTTGAGAGGTGTTGCAAGACAACTGTTGGGAGACGTTAATCTTAATGTGTTACTATCGTTTGAATTTAATAAAGTAACCATCTCGTTGTTTTTTGTGAGAATCGTTTCAACCATTTTTGGCTTGTGTAATTTATTGGTTTATTATTATCCTTTGATTTTTAGTAATTGTTTGCAAGGATTGAATATTCCAATTAATACCCTGACGAACAGTTATTCAGTTGCCTTAATCAGCTTCATATTTCTATGCTTGGGCCACTGAGGTTTTGACATTGAATCAGATTTAAACTAGGCCAATTTATTTTAGGCCGCACCCAACACATATATTTTTACGGATAATATTTCAAAAGGAATTAATCTTTTTTCAATTTTGTAACAATCTCTCTTTCTCTCTATTAGCTTCCTAGGCCATTTGTTTAAAATCTTTTCCTTCTTGTTAAACATAGGGGCATTGTCACCTCCCTCCTCTACCCCACGGCACCCCATTGTCCCTACTCCTATCACCTCCTTTCTTATGCCCTCTCCTCCTTCCTTTGCCCTCATATTTTGGACCTCTTCCTCCCTTGGTACTTCGCCAACCCTTGTGGCTCCATCACCTCCTTTATTTATAGTTGTCTCCTTGGTGGAGATCATTGCCAAAGTTCCGAGTACGTTGCGTGTGTCACTCTCGTTCTTTCCTCTAGAGATAATTGGTTCTTCCATCTTTGTTTATTTATCATCAAAGGTTGCCCTTGCAAGGAAAGAAGTTACCTGGGGTTATTTCTTATATAAAACGGGTGTTTTTCCAATGGTTAGATACCATTGCACAGGCAAGATGGTGTCTCTGAGCTTGAATCATGTTTAACTAGTGCAGATGCACCGATTTGTGATAAATAGATTATTTAGCCGATTTTAACTCATTTTCACAGATTTTTAAAAGAATAGAGAATAAAAAGTGGCAAAGAGAGAGAAGAAGAGAAAGAAGGAAGGAAGAAGCGAAATCTTAGTAAATCTTTGGTAAGTTCAAGTGAATATAATTGTATATAAACCCATTCTACTTTTATTGTTGAATCTTTTTGAAATTGTCTAATATTTCTTATTTAAATATTCATATATGTGATATTTTCTTACTTTATTTGATTATATCTTACATGCTTATATCTCACATGCATATTAATTGATTTCATTTCTTGAAATTTTAGAAAACTTATGTCCTAAATTTGTTATAAATAGACTCTCTGATTAATTTTGATGCATTCCTCCCTTTGAGTTTTTCAGCACCTTTGACCATTTGAAAAACTTCTCATCCTAAATCTATATCCAGATACTAGTGGGAGTGTCATTTAGAGGAGTCAAGTTAGGGACGTCAACTCTTTCTGGACACTAGGTTTTGCCCACAGCTGCTTTCGGGGGCCCTTAAAGGTTGTTGTCTCCACTCCTCTTCTTCTTGTTCATTGGTTCCTTTGGGGGTCAGTCGGCGTGCTCTAGCTACTTTGCTTAGTTTGCCTCCTCTATTGCTATGTAGGCACAAGCAGTGGTTTCGACTTCCCCGAAGATCTGAGGGTTGCAATTGGTTAGGTACTTGAAGAAGTTATATGGCTTCAGAGTAGCGATGAAAGTATTGAGCTTCACCTCTTCGGTGAGCCGGAATATCTATCAAGCCTCAATAGTGAACTAGGCCAAGAAGTGCATTAAGCTTTCACCTTGCTTTTGTTGGAGGCGGATGATGTGCCACGGCTACTTCTCCTCTCTCCAGTTGGAGGCGAATTAAGACAGGAAGTAGTTGGCGACAGTCTCAAACGACTGAATGGAGTTTAGCTGAAGGCTGTAGAACCAAGTGTGAGCGTCCCCTTTGAGGTTTACAGGAAAACACTAACACATGGCAGTTTTACCTAAGCCTTAGAAGTTTAGCAGAGTGCGAAAGTAGTTTAAGTGGTCCATCGGGTCGGAACCCCCATCGTAAGGTTTTAGGGCTGACATCTTGAAATTATAAGGGAGTGGTTGCGTCCGGATCACTATCGTGAAGAGGGATCTTCTCAAATCTGTAGAGCATCTGCCGACATTTCCCTTGAATACATGTTGCCAGATCTTCTCTACTCTTTCCTCCATCCAGGGAGAGGATGCAATCCTCTTAGTATTGAGAAAAGTCCTCAATTCTGAATGGTTGGGAGAGAGATGTGGGTCTTGATGACCATGCCCATTGCGGTGGCCGTGTATTACAAGAGGTTTCTCCTTGGATCGAGGGCCTTCTGTTGCCATGGGAGTGGCTGGGATTCCGTCACTCTGGGCTGTCCCTTTGGATCCTATGACTTAGTTAGCCCTCTAATCGTGTGGGCATCACCATCATCGGGCCGCGGGGTGTTCTCATGTGGGTGCTTCTTTACTTAATTTCTTCACTTCGAGGCTGAAACTTGTGTGATGCAGGCATGAGACCCCTACTACTGCTCGTCCAGACGCGTGTTGATCGTTTGGAGCAAGTTGAACACATCTCCCATTTGGGCAACAAGTGCATGCACATCAAGTTTAAGCTATCCGCCCATATGGCTACCCACTGAGGGGTCGTCACCTTAGGCAGTGGTACCCTTGGCTGACACGCCGGCTTGTACCCAGGTATTGATCATATTCTATTTGTGAGTATAGTGGTTAGACTTTAAATCATTTCTCACAGACGGCGTCAATGATGTATCCTTAGATTCGTGTTATTGTACGGATTAAAGAGCCACCTGATTTTTCATGTCGAGTTGAACTAAAGTGGGTCTAGTCTTCGTCTCTGATAACTTAGGTTCTACACAACACAACTGAAAAATAAAAGGTTAGATAATTGGTAGGACTTACTCCCCGATTTATTCTTCGATACTTAAGTTGAAAATCTTTCACAAAGAATCAAAAGATAAAGGATGCAAGCTGCAGTGATGTATAGGTGAAGGGAGTGAGAATGACGACAAAGGTCTTGGCTCCGATGTTTGCGCTTGACGGGGAGCGGCTTGTGAGTGGTATGGATGGCTTGGCTTTGGTAGGTGCACTCGACAGAAAGCAGTTTTTCAGTGATGTCGGAAGGCTTGGTTTTGGTAGTACATTCGGTGGGAAGCAACTTTGGTGAATGATAGAGGGCTAGGCTCTGGCGATGCGTTTAATAGGGAGCGGCTTAGAAAGAGGTGGAGGGTTAGGCTTTGATAGTGTGCTCGACGGGGAACGACTTCTAGAAAGAATTTGTTCTAAGAGAGGAAGAGAGAGTGTGAGTGCTTTTTGTTTGGATTGTTTGCTTCTCTCGATTTCCCCCTTTTTCTGGCGATAGAGAAGGAATATTTATATATGAGGGTTCGGCGTGGCTTTGGCGCCAAGGCTGAACG
>JAODPA010021627.1:0-12946 GCA_025585075.1 Nepenthes mirabilis | reverse complement strand
CACTAGGCCTTAATTTACTTACTCTCGACTTTTAACCCCTATAAATGAATTTATTAGATTTGCTTCTAGTAGTGAAATTGGACACTTTTTGATTTTTTTTTTGTTTATCTTGTCTCACTTATTTTAACATTTTTACATACTATTGGATCCTAATATTCATATCACCAACGCCCTAACGAAGGCTTACAGGTTAGAGTTATTGTGCAATACAATAAAAAAATTGAGTTTATTAGATTTGCTTCTAGTAGTGAAATTGGACACTTTTTGATTTTTTTTTTTGTCGATCTTGTTTCACTTATTTTAACATTTTTATATACTATTAGATCCTAATATTCATACCACCAACATCCTAACGAAGGTTTACATGTTGGAGTTATTGTGCAATATAATAAAAAAATGAGTTTAGTGAGAAAAGTTTGACAATTTATTACAAGAGTAAGGAATGACTTTCTCAAATGGTGGATATTTACTTTTATTAAGGAGAACTTTTGAGCTGTTAGCTGTTTTTCACAATTTTTATACTTATATAAATGTTTGAAAAAGAGATATTTATAGAGATGTAAAAAATTAGGTTAAAAATATATGGCTGTTAAAGAAAGTAGTATTCCAGTGCACATGTACTGTATAGACATACTTCATGCACATAAAATTTAGTAAGAGATTCGTACTCCAACACGCATGTGCCATTTAGGCATATATCAAGCGCAGATATCCTAGATAAACGATATTTAAACACAACTCAAATACACAGCAAATGTGGACATTCTAAACAAATATGCACATGTGCTTAATAGGCACAAATTAGGCATAGGTATTTTGTAAGGTCCCACATTGGATTGGGGGAGGGTAACGAAGTGTCCTTATAAGGGTATGGACACCCCCCTGTAGACGCGTTTTGGGGGCGGCTTAGGCCGTCTGTCAGGAACAAAATCGTAAGACATGTAGGTTTGGAGATACCGTGAAACTCTCCCAGGCTGCGGCCTGTAGGCTTGGAGATGCCGCGAAATTCTTCCGGGCCAAAGCGGATAACATCTACATGCGGATGTGCCAGGGACATTACAAATGGTATCAGAGTTGGGATCCGGTCCAGTGTGCCAGCGAGGACGCTGGGTCCCCAAGGGGGTAGACTGTAAAGTCCCACATTGGATTGGGGGAGGGGAACAAAGTGTCCTTATAAGGGCATGGACACCTCCTCCCTTGTAGACGCGTTTTGGGGGCGGCTTAGGCCGTCTGTCAGGAATAAAACCGTGAGACCTGTAGGCTTAGAGATGCCGTGAAACTATCTCAGGTTGCGGCCTGTAGGCTTGGAGACGCTGCGAAATTCTCCCGGGCCAAAGCGGACAATATCTACATGCGGATGCGCCGGGGACGTTACATATTTAGAGATGGCGCATTTGAGAATAACAAACATGTATTTGACTCTAATTTTTATCAATACTTGAAAAATCTTTACAATATGTGTTTTACCTAGTCACTAAATATGCCGATATAAAATATTTTTAACTATTTTCTCCTTTGACAATTCCATGATAAAATTTCTCATATATAAAAAAAAATTTTAAAAAAATATATGAATCACGGGTTCAGACATTATTGAAATAGAATATGTGTATATAAAACTTTATTCTTAGGTAAAAGACAAATGATATTGAATATTAAACTGGAGAGGACAATAGCTTTTTCTATCCCTAGTCAACCATGATTTGTACATTTACAGAAATTATAGGCAGAAATAGATAATGGTAATATTGTAGGATAAACATAGTAAAAATTTATTCAAGTGCATTTATTAGAACAAAAAGTACAAACCAACAACACATATACATAAAAGTTAAAAGTAAAACTCTACTCCCCCTTTCTCGTGTTGTTGTTACCCCTTTCTGTTACCCCTTTCTCTATGTGTATTTTACTTCCCCCTTGTCATGAATGTCCAAAGGAAATGCACTAATTAGGGTAAAGTGATCACTATCCTATCAAAAGTGCAACTAGTTATAAAGGCAGTCTATGCTTTCCCTTATCTCTTGGCTATCTAGTTGGATGTCAATCCATTGAAAACTCTTGGAGACATAAGACTCTAAAGGATCTCGGTACGCAAAAAGTCAGGAGAGGTGTGCATTAGTAGTGACTATCTGATCAAACATTTTGAAGAGCTAATCCATAATAACAATAAATGATAAGGAGGAGGACAGAAGAGACTCAAAGGGCCAGAGCATACTGGTGAAGGGGCTGGCATCTGGATAAGGTTCATCCATTGGGACTAGATGCTCCAAGGAGTGATGGTGGATGTGTTCCTAACTTTGTTCGTACGTGGTGTGATCAATGATTTACCAAGTGGTATATAAGAGAGATCCGAAAAATACACCCCAAGACCCATTATGAGCCGTTAAATAAGACAACCATAGGAAGGCTTCCATCTTTTTTACTCGCAAAGACAGGAATTATATATGAATAAAGATAGGAAGAGAGATTGATCAATATCTCAAAAAAGAGAGCATAAAAGAAAAGGGTCTTGTTAAGAGGAAGGGAGGCAGAATGTGTCACGAAAAAAATATTAGTGAGCATAATCTAACGTAGTATGAGACGCTGAGGAGTAAGATACTTATTTTTAAAGGATTTTTCATGTCAAGTCAAGGAAGTATCATAGAAAAAAGAGGCGATCTCATCCTATAATAGTATGGCATGGAATAAGTAAGAATAGTTGGGATAGGGTACTCTTGGAAGATGATGAGTACTCGCTATCACCTCTATAATGATCCAAAGAGTGCTTCTCCTCAATAAAGTGGAAAAAGAATTAGACTCATTGTCAATATCATAAATATTGGAATAAAATTCTTGAAGAAGGAAGGCAAAGGAAAAAATAAGGTTTATAGTCGGTCAATGAAGGCAAATGAAATGGTAAGATCTAAGAAAAATAGGTCCACCTCTCATTCCAATGTAGGATGCCAATGGGTCATCCTTTTGAGGAAGAGCTTTTTGGCAGTAGTATTGATGAAATGGTATGATTTTGAGGAGGCCCCACTCCATGGAATTTTTTGGCTGCTTTCTTAAATGTGGCCATCTCAAAGCAATACGTGATAATTTGCTTATAAGAGACATAAATCTGATGCACTACATGAGAAAGATGAAGAACGAAACCCAAGGGGGAAACTCTTATAAATCTAAGAGAAACACAAATCTTAAAGAGAGGATGGCCAAAACAGAGGTGAGCTCTATATTGGACCACTCAAGACAAAACATATTAATAAAGTTTAGATTTACAACCAAATCTCATAAATAATGACAAACCCAACAAGATTTGGACCCAAACATAACAAACTCACTAAATGAGATTACAACACCCCTACCATGATGGAGCCTAACTATCATCATGGATGAAGGCCCAAAAACTATGAAGGAGTGAAGATGTAAAAATGTACCTTTAATTCTCCTCAGATTTGAGAAAAAAAAAATGTATAGATTCGGTAGATTGAAAGTAGAGAGAGGATGAGGAGAAAGACAATAGAAGATATGAAGAGAGTGAAATGACGTGATGGCACAAAAACAATGTAAGAAGAAATGGGATGTTGCAAATCAGTATAAGCACTCATCATGTATGTTTTGGGCAATTCAGGCAAATGAAGTCTCACATGGGCATGAGATAGGCGTGCTTTAGTTACTCAAAATTAGGATATATTGTGCACAAGTGATGGAGAAGTGTGCATTAAGCAGGGATGATTCTAAACAAAATACACTCGAGCATGTGAGACGGGCCAATTAGGCACAATTGCACTGTGTAATAGATATGCTAATAGCATTGGAAGCATGAGAAAAAGGCGCATAAGCGAGAGACTAGCATGAGTCAGGCACCATTTTTCTCTTTAAAGGAGAACCTGCATCAGTCTGATGGTGAAGAACAAACACCAATGGCTTTTCTAAAAGACTTGAACCAAAGACTATCTAAGGTTTGGTGAAAATTTTAGCCAATTGGTGTTTTGTTGAAATATGTTCTAGAGTAGTGATATGGGTTTTAACAAGTTTATAAATGAAATGATGTCTAATATTAGTATATTTAGTATGTAAGTGTTGAATAGGATTCTTCAAAATATTGATAGCACTAGTGTTGTCACAATAGATGGTTATAATGTCCTAGGTGATATCGTAGTCATGTAATATTTATTTCATCTACAGGAGTTGAGTACAACTGCTTCCAACAATGATATACTCAGCTTCGACAGTAGATAAGGAGATTAAATTTTACTTCTTTCTCATCCAAACTACTATATCGTATCCTACATAGAAACATCCTTTAAAGGTACTTTTTTAATTGACGACATTTTTAGCCCAATTAACATATGAGTAGTAGGCTAGCTCAAGATTGGAGTCACGTGAGTAAAGGATGCCATAATCGAAAGTGCCATTTACATTGTGTATGATTCGTTTGATAGCACTTAAATGTGATTTCTTAGGGTTTAATTGATATTGAGCACACACACCCACATTGAATGATATGTCAGGTCTACATGCAGTTAAGTAGACAAGACTGTCTATTATATTTCTATAAAAAGTTTAATCTATACTCTTGTTGGTAGATTCCCAATCTAATTTGGCCAAAATACTCATGTGTGTATGAGCGTGCCTTTTATTGTCTAACTCAAACCATTTGACGAGGTTATTAGCATATTTTGATTGGGAAACAAAAAAATCCCATGGTAAAGCTATTTGACATGAAGGTCAAGAAAGAACATTAATTCACCTACTATACTCATTTTAAATTTGGAGGTCCTATATTTTGTAAACTCATGGGCATAGGAGTCCATAACGGAACCAAATACCAAATCATTCACATTGACTCATGCATTTATCAACAACTTTGGCAAATGAGTTTTGTCAACAGTACCTCTACTAAAATCGTGGTTGCTAAGATATGAGGCGAGGTGCTCATGCCAAGCTCTAGGAGCTTGCTTATGACTATATATGGCTTTTTGGAACTTGTATACATGATTGGGTAACAATGGATCAATAAATCCTTTTGGTTGCTCAACGTATACTTTCTCTTAAATGATGCTGTTAGGAAAGGTACTTTTGACATCTATTTGGTAAAATTTAATCATAATCGTATAGGCAATGGATAATAGAATTCTTATGGATTCTAAAGGAGCTATGAGAGCAAATATTTCATTAAAATCTACAGCCTTGATTTGAGTATAGCCATGGACAACTAGACAAATTTTGTTTTTAGTAATATTACTATTTTTATCTAATTTATTCTTAAAGATTCACTTGGTGCCAATTACATTAGTATTTTAAGGTCAGGACACCAAAACCTACACATTATTCCTTATAAATTGATTTAGTTCTTAATCCATGACATTAGTCCAGAATTCATTATTTAAGGCATTTTCAACCTTTTTAGGCTCAATAAGTGAAATATAACATGTGAAAGCAAGTTGATTTAGAACTTGTTGGCGCAATAGCATCCCCTCCTTTAAGTCAACTATGATGTAATCGTTAGGATGATTTAGTTTGACTCTAGAAGAGGATTTCTTACCTAGAGTAATGTCTTGAACCTCATTAGGGCTTTTATCAACGGATGTTTCAACACTAGGTTCATTTTTTGCCACTTGCTTTTTTCGAGCATTCACTTTCCACATGCTACTCATTTAAAATGTCGTCAATTATAATATTGAAAGATTTCATCATGGTCAGGGTATAGAGGTTGTACAAATTGCAGGCTTTATCGCAATGAGAGTATCATAAAAAAAATTAATTTATCAACTTTTAAGTCAAACTTTTCTAAATTTTTTTTATACTGTAATATGTAATATTTACTCCCAAAAATATTTTCAAAGTTTGTATAGAGTTTTATCCATTCTTAATATTAAGTAAACACTATTAATCATATGATTAGTAGTGCTCATCGTCTCGTCCGAAAATTACATGGCTATATTTTACTCGATATCATTGTCCTACTCACTTCCTAAATAACTTAATTTCTCGTTCAATTACTTTATTTTGTTAGAAAGTGATAGAGATAGAATATTCATATTTTATTCCCTTTTTATCACAAAAATGGTCAAAATTAGTATTTTCAAATTCTTTTCCATAATCGCTTCTAATTCGAATAATCGAATATCCTATTTCGTGTAAGCTTTTTGCCAAGAATTTTCACACTTTCAACTGTATTAGATTTTTCATGTATTAATTTAATCCATGAATATCTTGAATAGTCATCGATAATCACTATGATATATATCTTGCCTCCTAAACTCTTGATCCTGGAGGGTCTCATAAGTTCCATATGGATCAATTTAAGGAGACGCAATATGTGAATATTAGTTATCATAGGATGACTTTCTCTAATTTGTTTTTCAAATTGACATGGACCATACACATGGTTCTTAACATTAGTTAGTTGAGGTAGTCCATCAACACTATTATTTTTAGAAAATTTAGACAAATTCTCGATGCCACGGTTTGGTTGAATCGATCTTTGCAAATGACACCCTAAGAATGGACTGAGGACAATGCAATAAAGATAATCAAGAGTTCTCTTAGCTTATAATACGAGTGATCACTTTGTATCATAAATCCAACATTTATTTTGAAAAAATCTAACGTCAAAATTTATTACTAAATTGGCTAATATTAAGGAGGTTAGATTTTAAGCCAGCTACATATAGCACTTCGCAAGGCTTCGTGAGTCTAGATATGCTAATATGTTTTTTACCGAGAATAGGAACCTTAACTCCATCATCGAACATGACCATCCCATCAAGATAGTCAGTAAGCGACAAAAACATAGATTTATTATCACACATGTACTTAGAGCATCCACTATCAAGTTATTAGAAGATTTTGAGCTTTTATGGTAATATGGTCAACCTAACAACCAGAATTTCCTTTTGAGTTTCTAAATTCACTCTTTGTGATCTATACCTTGTGATCTAACGACACCGAGGTTCATTTTCACAATCCTTAAACAGATCTATCCATTTGCAATATTATAATATCATGTTTTCTTAACAACACAACTATTTTAACCTTTAAATTTATTAGATAATAGCTGTATTTGAGAGCAATACCTGCGAATTCTCAAAGTAGAGACTTGAATTACTAATTCCGACCTACGGGTGGAGTAACTCTAACTATGAAATTCTCTCCTACTTATTTTGAGGGTAGCCACCTATCACGATACAAGAATAACAAAATTTTAACCTTCCTTAAAAGCATTATATTCTATGATAACTCACTAGACTCATCAGGGTTCAACCCAAATGACATGGACATCAACTTTATCCTTAATTCCTTGAAGGCTACCTTCACATGTCCCATTCTTACGAACACAAATCGCTCTTAAGCCCAAGCGGCTTACGGCTCTACTAGCCTTCATAATATTAATTAGCCTTCCCAATAAACTACTATTATCGAAGAGGCCTCCCACCCACATTACATTGTTCCTTATTCCTCAAAAACTATCTTTTCATATTTCGTTCTAATAACTACAGATCCTTTCTAGGCCAAACGTCTTACAGACGCTGCAATCCTAGAGGAATACTTGCCGAATTGCACATCAGACTCAGTTAAATCCAAGAAAATCATACCCCCTTCACAACATTAATCGGTCTTCCCAATTTAACCATTGCTTAAAGTCCCACGGATCCAAAATTGTGCTATCAAAGATGCCATATGCTCAACGGACATTTTCTCAGACTAAACTTGCATTCCCTTCACGATCGAGCCTTTGATTAACAACCATTCTCACTTCGTGACACAATTTCCAAACGGAATATGTATTTTCTACGTTCCTTTGAACCCATCAATGAGATCATGTCAATATAGACCCGAATATGGCTAAAAGATCTAACCCATAAAATTTATGAAATTCCATCGGACCTATAAAACCCAAATGGCATTTTCCAAATTTCGTAGCAGCTATATCCTTATCCCGAATTTCAAACCTATAAATTCAAAATCAACATGCTATGGATACAACTCGATCTTAGGAATCACCTATCCCTTCACTGTACCCACTTATCAATTTATTAATTTTTTGAGAACCAATTGCTCAATCATTCATAATTAACTTCATCAGTTAATCTTACTTTTTCAAATGCTCTAAGGTATCATTAACAGTACATAACCGAAACTCTTTCAATTCCATACGAGATCCTCAAAAGCTAGTGTTGATTTCAACTCAACCTCAAATCACTCATCAAAAGCAATCAGCTTGATCTTTTCCTCAAAATGTATATCCTCAAGACTTACATAACTAAATTCCTTAGCGACCACCAAATTACTTCAAAGGGGTGGTCTTATTTACTAATTAGACTTAACGCCTATCCCTAATTGGATCAACTATATCTCTTATTCAGAATTTATAACCTAATTATAAGGTATAATATCCTATCAATGTAATTCACACCAACACTCACGAACACCTTTTCAATTCCTACAGGATTAGCATCACCCGGAATTCAAACACCAAATTACTACGAAATTGATCATAAATCGGCATCCTTAAATTCATTATACCAAAAATTAACTCCAAGTCACATTGACTTCAAGCTATTAATTCCACTTTATCCACCGTACTTACTAGATTGATCAAGTATCCTTTCTTAAGGGATTACTAGTCTTGAGACCTCAACGAAGAAATAATTAAGCCTAAATTTCAAACTAAAACTGATTACCCTAGACCTCGAATCAATGCCAATCAGCTCAAACACTAAATTGGCACCAATCAATTTGGAACCTTAAGGTGCCTCCTTACGGCTCTCTCGACCTCACGACCAACTACTATCATAAATAGGTCTTCACCTAAGAGTTGTAACGGTTACTGATATCCTATCTGAAGGCAAAGTCATGGCTAAACTATTCTTAAAGTGCTATCTAGGGTGCATGAACTAGATAGGTAAATTCATCATCTATCTCTAACTTAGTTCAAGTATAAGCTAGTCAATCAGGATAATTAGAACTACCCAATCTAACTTAATTATCCTATGCCTATATCCACTTATCCAATCAATCTTAGTGTATCATAAACTTTCGCATACGATTCAAATCAACCCCAAGGTATCTCATTTCTTTGATACTAATTGTGACAAAACGGGTTATTTTTTTCTAATAACCTCTATCAGTAATTACATAAAATTAATACCCATAATTAAATAATATGAAAATTTTACAGAAAATCGGATAGAATTTTCTTTGTAATTGGACCAAAAACCATTTACACAAATGCTTAATTAAAGCATGTACAAGTATATAAATCCTCAGACTTTAACATTCAACACAATAGATACACAGGACCGATAAATTTCATATCATCTATGACTCCAATACAGTATTTATAACTACTACATTGAATTTAAATAGAGATGACATCTATGCCTAAATAAATCCATAATCAAGTAATAGCGGAAGCAAAACTAGATACATCAACCACCTGCAGAAGCATAACAAAATCTACCATAATACATAACATATAATGCTACATTCCATTATACAATATGAATCTAGCTTAACTATTTTCATTCTATTACATTAAATATATATAAAACTACAAGTTATCAGTGTCCAGCCGATATCTTTACCTTATCTCCCGCCTAACTCTAACTCATCGGGCGTCAGCTTGTAGCTCTCATTTGGAAGGAAGAAAGGTAAGAGTAAACTAATAGCTCAGTATATGCAATCATAACAAAGCACTGAACAATAATAACAAAACTAACAGGAGAAAGATATATGATCAGGAAAAAGATGCATAATAAAACTTAAATTGACATGCTTGGGGTGCAGTTTTCTTCTTTTCTTTAGAACATAAATATAACAAAATTATTCATCTTTGTGGACTTGGGCTAGTAGACTCTACCAGCCAGATAATCGAATAATCAATGATAAATTATATTTCGCACATAATCAGAGGCCAGAAACAGTACAGTAGTATCCCTTCTAGTGGGATCAATTACAATAATACTTTTCGAAGGCAAGTCAGACTCAGAATCTACCCTCCAGATGTTAACACTCTGAGAAAGGACAGACCACGTATCATTCCATGGATGAAATTATCCTCAATTATCACTGTAATATCCTAAGGCATGTCTATAGTATTACCCACTATAACTTACGGCCAAGATAAACCCTTGAGTCTCCACTGTCACACTAGTGGCATGCCTGGGAACATTACTAATCAAAATATGAATCCGGATCCTAGTTTTATGGTTACTTATTCTTTTGAGGGAGGATTCCATCAACCTATTCACAAACATAACTTATTTTCCAAATATTTCTATCTTGGAGATCAAATTCATTAAAATTTTCAAATGTGAAAATTTCCTCTAATTATTTATATGCTTATTATCTTACGGATTTAAATTCTTTTGAGGGAGGATTCCACCAAGCCTATTTCACAAACATAACTTATTTTCCAAATATCTCCATCTTGGAGATCAAATTCATAAAAATTTTCAAATGTAAACTTTTTCTCCAATTATTTATATGCTTATTATCTTACGGATTTAAATATTTTCATGACTTAACTTACATACGAATATCATATTCATGCTAAGATTCATAAATCTTACCATCGAAGAGTAAATTGGCCTATAGAGCTTTTGGACGCGAATTTCTTTCACAAATGCATATATCGAAGTTTTCAAATTTTTCGATTGAACTTATACAAATATACACATTACTTAATTAACAATTAAACATGAAAAATTCTGTAAAATATTGTTTAAATCCTTTGGTAAACAGTGCGTGCATGAACAGTGTCCGGATTTTCTTATCGGCCAATTCTCAGAATTTCAATCATCCAATGGACAAATTATCAAATCTAAGACATGGATAATTATAAACCGAAGTCATTTCATGTATCAAACTCTAAATCAAAGCCTAAAAAGGGTCTGGGCTTTGGTTCGGTTTGCCTCAAATGAATTTTTACATAAAACCATAAATTTGAATCCTAATCGATAAATTAATAATCCCAAATCACGGGTAATCATATTCTAAACTCGAATTAAGCAAAAGTCCCAAAAATTCATGGGTATCAAGTCCAGGCGTGAGGGTTAGGGTTTTCCTTCTCCGAAAACATGTCAAACTTACAAATTTGGGCACCAAATTTATATATGTGCATGCTTAAATCTTGGGAGTTGCAAAATATAAGCCTAACTGAATATCAAAATGAGAATACCCAAAGAAAATAAGATAAAAGTATAAGAAAATGAAAGATGATGGTATGGTGTACTTACCTCGTCTCGATCTATCACCTTTTTAACTAGCTCTCGAACGGATTCAAACTTAATGGCCTCCATCTCCTCCTTCTCTCTCTAGCTTTCGTCCTCTCTCTCTCTCTAAAACTGAAAATGGCTAAAAAATAACATGCTGGAACCCTCGTGCCATATTTATACTGCGGCATGTGCCTACCGATCGCTTGAGCGCTTGGCAGGTGTGGGGCATTTTGCTTTTGGCGCTCGCTCGGGCGCTCGAGCACCAAACAGGCCCAAAACAATCTATTCTTGGCGTCACCTGCCATGCTCGAGCGCATGGTAGGCGCCATACTGCCGGCAGCGCACCAACAAGTTGCAGCCCATTTTTGTCCGATTTTTACTTCCGATACGTATTCTTTCGCATACATTAAGCATAGTCTTAATCATTATAACATCAATTACTTTCTAATTATCAT
Organism: Nepenthes mirabilis; assembly: GCA_025585075.1. Classification (NCBI taxonomy): domain Eukaryota; kingdom Viridiplantae; phylum Streptophyta; class Magnoliopsida; order Caryophyllales; family Nepenthaceae; genus Nepenthes; species Nepenthes mirabilis. Next base: position 1,287 of record JAODPA010021627.1, on the reverse strand, counting down.
GTTTTAAAACTCGGGCCGTCACAAAAAATTTTCAAGAAATCTAGTGTCATGAATATCATAATTTTGGACATATTTAAATAGGCTATCTAAATTTTAAAAGACTAAAAAAAGTTATGAATACTACACTAATTAATGATGAAGAGGAAGAAAACAATGATAAAAAATTTTTGAAAGATGATGAGATAAACAATATGATATTTAAAATTTCTATCATTTGTTGTGACAAAATTGTTAGTAAGTTGTATAGTCGAATTTCTCTCAAGATGAATTTGATAATGTCGACTTTTAATAGGCTTACGATTAATTGTTTAGGGAGTGCTTAAAAGTTAAGAAAATAAATGAGCTACTCAATCACAAATTGGCTAAATCCAAGAAAGAATGAGTGGTAGTTAAAACCAAATTAGACATTACAAGTGCAAAATATCAAGAACTTGAGACTTTGAACACATATTTAACTGAAAAAATATGACTGTTGAAACAAAGCTTGAAAATGTAAAAAATGATCTCAAAAATTTGTCAAATGGAATTAAGGAACTCGATCACATGAAATGCGGCTAAAAATATAAAAAAGGCCTGAAATTTACTAAAAACATATCAAAAATAAATGGTTACTCAAATAATGCCTTTGTTCCGACCACCTCTAATCCTACAAGGAATATCATTATATCTAAACCCATTGAACCGAGGTTACAATGCTTGCAAAAGATAAATATACCCAAATATTTTGGTCAAACCAAACACAAACCAAATGATCTAAAGAACTATGACTATGACCAGACTCTACATAACATAAGAAAGAAGACAAGAAAAAATATCGTCACAAACCAAATGAGGACCCAATCTAATAAAGCATACTCTTTTCCTAACTTTGTACCAATCTACATGGTTACAAAAAGATTAGGTATATTTGCTCCCATTGTTATATGGCAAATTTTCTATACAATTACAAAGTACAAAGATGAACGTTTTTGTCAATTATATCAAGCATCTAAATAAACAAGTAATGAAATTGATCAAGAAGGTTAATTCTAGAAAAAAGGTATAGATCACAAAGAGTGAATTTAGAAACTCAAAAGGAAATTCTGGTTGTTAGGTTGACCATATTACCATAAAAGCTCAAAATCTTTTAATAACTTGATAGTGGATGCTCTAAGCACATGTGTGATAATAACTCTATGTTTTTCCTGCTTACTAACTATCTTGATGGGATGGTCATGTTCGATGATAGAGTTAAGGTTCCTATTCTCGGTAAAAAACATATTAGCATATCTAGACTCACGAAGCCTT
>JAODPA010021616.1:0-12946 GCA_025585075.1 Nepenthes mirabilis | reverse complement strand
AAAAGGGTCGGACTCGATTATTTCATGCAAATGGGCCTGACTGGATTATTTCATGTAAACGGCCGAAGTTGATATTCACAGGCCGGACGTTATGCAAATGTGCCGTATTTCATGCAGTTCAGAAGCAGAATAGTAGATTCATGAAAACTGATGTAAAACGGAACTTAAAAGCATACGTCCGAATATACTTGAAGTGAAACAGAGTGCAATATAATGGTAAATGAAAAACTGAACTTAAATGTGACGTCCGAAGTATCTTGCAGTAAAACATGAACTTAGAAACGGAGCAGAACACACTTGCAATAATCTTAAAACATGGACTTGAAAACGGCATCCGAGGTATACTTGCCTGAGAGTTGGGTTGCCTAATTTCGAATTCCCGAAGCGTTCTCCTTTCCTCTCTTCCCTTCGCAACCGCCGAATTTTCCTTTCCCTCTCCCTTCGCATCGATCGATTTATATAGAGAAAGGAGTTGGTGGGGTGAGTTGGGTAGGTTACCTGCCCTGTACTTGTTTTCAGGGGGTAACGAGGTTGTTTCACCTGCCTCATTCAGTTGCCGCTTCGTCACCGCTTCGTTGGATCCCAACGAGTTAGGTTTTCTCCCATAGGCACGTGCTCGGCCGCACTTGAGGGGCCGATTTCATTTGAGGCAAAAAAGGGTGGGTCGAATTGTTGGGCCGTTTTTCTACTTAAGGGCCGGTTCCAATTTACACACAGGAGCCAATTTCGCTTGCTGTAAAAGAGGCAAGGCATTTGTAAATTTTGGGTCTCACAGTACACGGGCCGATCCTCATGGGCCGATTTCATTCCTTTGTGGCGGTTCCGCCTTCTTATGCTGATTTCACATGTTGATGCAAAAGGGGGCAAACTTATTTTAAGTAGTTAAAGTTTTGGATCTCACAGGAATAGTCCTAACTTCTCCTGAAGCCATGGAGCTCAAGTGCTCAATTACATTTGCTTTCCAAGTGACTAATAATGTAGTTGAGTATGAGACCTTATTGACTTGACCAAAACTAGCTAAAGAATGCTCCATAAATGCCTTACTATATTTAGTGATTTTGAGCTAATGGTTAATTAGGTTGTTGGGTAATTTTAAGGCTGATAGACTTGAATTAGTTACATACCTTACTAAGGCTCAGGTACTCTTGACAGGCTTTGAAAAATATTAACTCATCCATGTCCGAAGGGAGGAGAATTGGAAAGCTGATCATCTATCCAAGATGGCAACAGTGAGTTACCTAGAGTAATATGCTTGATATATGATGGAAACATTACAAAGACTGAGTATAGAATAGCCAATCGAGTCCTTCAAGTGGTGGATGAGAAGACCTAGATGAGTCCATACTTTGAGTACCTCAAAGACGACATTGTATCAAGCGATCAAGTGCAAGCTAAGAGCATAACAAACTCATTAGGTTAGTATATAATTATTAATGGATCTCTATACTGGAGGGGTTACACAATACCATTCATTCATTGCTTTGGCCTAGCGAAGGTTGATTATACCCTTTGATGAGTACTTATAAAAATTTGCGGGGCACATATAGAAGGAAATAAAATCTTGCCTTCAAAATTATTAGACTAGGTGGTTATTGGCTTACTATGAAAAAAGATGTGGTGTAGTTTATTAAGTGCTATAGTTGCCAAATCCACAAAAATGCCCCAAAATAGAAATCCACAAAATTAACTACGTTATAGGCTCCATTGCCTTTTGCATAGTGGGGATTGGTCATACTAGGGCTCATTCCATTGGCAACCTGATAAAGAAAGTTCATCATAGTTGGTATCAATTATTTTACAAAATGGGTAGAAATTGTGACGAACCGAAAATTCTACCAAAAATTCGGTAGAGATTCGTTTATAAAACGGACGTTCGCCAAATACAAAACCTATACAAACCCTGTAATAGAATCCACAACATACATACAACATGTTCACAGGATCCCAATTGCCACAATGAACACATAGGTGACATCGACGTCATAACTTCAGTACGACGCCGGCTTAAAAAGGATGCCAGCTAAGAACCAATTACAACCATAAAAGATACCGATAGAAGCTACTACATCCATCAATGAATTGCAAAAGCTAACTATACATCCATCATCATCATGACATCCATATACATAACCATAAGCATCAAAATAATTATTACAATATCCGTCCCTTATATAAAATAATAAAACTAAGTATTTGAAAGCTTTCCAATCCGTATCAGCTGCCAATCTTGCGCTTACAGCCTACTTGGACTTGTTAGGCATAATAGTGTGCTCATTTGGAAGGAAAGACAAATAAGGGTGAGCTAACAACTCAACAAATGCATTATAATTAAAAGCGGTAAAATATAGAAGCGAAATAAGGAAAAGAGACATAATCATGAAAGAGATGCATAAACGGGAACATGATCGAATATACTTTGGAATACAATTTATTTATCTTTGAGATATACTTTATGCATGATTATTTATCTTTACGGACCAGAGTCAATAAGCCTTATCTGAGATCCCAATTTTAAAACATGATAACTATAGAATAATTATGTGGATGAAAATCATTTTTAAGTTTAAGAATGTGAAAAACTTTGATATTGAAGCAAAATGAGGCGAAATGGGCTAAGGAGCGCAGGGCGCTCGACTACCTCTCAAGGGCTCCTTGAGCGGAAAAATACGAATGCATCGCTCAAGGGTACACCCAAGGCGAAGGCGAGAGCAGTCCTGGCTACGAGCACACCGCTCGAGCACCGGTCATGTGTCCTGCACGTGATCTCTTTCCTTCATATTTTTAAGTGGGATTGGGGCTCATTTTACAGCAAAATGACGGCAGAACCAAAGGAGAAGAGGAAGAGGAAGGAGAGGAAAGGGAAAAGAAAGGGAAAAATCTACTGTCCAACTCGAATCAAAGTAAGGGTAACTGTAGATCGAGCTCACGTAAGTGTACTTCAGACATTATTTACTATTTTTACAGCTTTTTTGTGACAACTTGAGTTTTGAAATATGATAGTTAGGGGGAAATTTAATTAATAATGATCAAGGATTAGGTTTAGAATGTAGAAAATTGAGTTCGAAAGTATAAAAAGGAAGTTGGACCCTATAAGGTATTAATTTTCAAGATATGGTTAATATGAGTGGTGAGATTTCAGAATTCCAAAATATGGTAGTTAAAAGGTAATTAAGTTGAGATAGGTGAATTGTAGTCAAAAGGTACGGGAGGAATCGGATTGAAAAGCCCAAAGTTCTAGAATTGATAAATCGGAAACAGAAGTTGTAAACTGAGAAATATTGATTCGTAAATAAGATTTTAGGTTTTAAATTCTGATAATCACGACATATTAAGGTTATATAATCAAAATTAGGTCCAATGATGTAAAAAATTGGGTTAGAAGTGTAATGAAACGGATTTTATTTTTTTGTCCTCAGTTAATTCTGTCATTCAAAACAAGAACAGAAGCCCAAGTCTCACTTAAGGTTCTAGAGAAAACGGACAGAGTTTTTTCTAAAATTGGGCTAAATAGAAATATAAACTTGTATAAAATCTGTATAACAAACCAGTATATGCAAACAACTATCCATTTATACCATAATTTTCTTACAATACGAGTTCACAGGACCATAGATGCCATCCATGGTTTTAATTCAACGATCCTACTACTATATCAGAATTCAGACGAGACATACTATCTAGGACTTGTAAAGAAATCCAGAAAAAACATATAGCGAAAATAGAGCTATAAACCTGCGGAACACAATTTCCTGTTTCATCACATACATCATATACATTCTATATACAAGAATCCATATAAAAAAAATCATATATCAAATGTCAGATCTTTACAATTTCACTATTTTTTTAAGATTTCCAAAAATACTTCAGGTCTCCAAAGCCTTCAAGCTAAGCTTTAGATCTCTTCTTGTCCGGTACTAACTCTATAGTCTCATATGGAGAGGGAGAAAACAATAAAATAGTGAGTCGAGGTCCAACAGGTACATGTAGGCATGTAGTAAAACTTTTATGTAGAATAGAATGCAATAAAATGGATACTGATACATATTAAAATATAAATGCTATAAAGCAGTGATTTACAAAAATTATAGCGGAATATGATGTAGAAGATTATAGAATTGCAAGAAAATAGAAACACTCAAGTTTTGAAAATTAGAAGTCAGTGTAATTATACTTTGTTAATAATAAATTGATAAGACAGGTTTCAAAAAGTAGAAATCGGTTTCAATTCTATAGATTATGGAAAATCACTTTCCTATTAGTAAAGGATCTAACCAGTAGACCCTACTAATGGAGGGGGCGAATAATCGAGAATAGATTATGTTTGCACACAATCAAAGCCAATAACAGTCGTTCCGTCTCGTGGGACATCCATTCTCACGGGATTCAGTACAGTGCGCTGGCCGGTAACAGTAACTACCGTCTAGGTTAACGCTCTAAGGAAGGACGGACCACATATAACTCTATGGATAGAGTTATCCTCGATTACCACCATAACGTTTGAAGGCATCTCAGAGAACCTAATCTGACTGTATATCAGTACGGGTCTCATTAACAGTATCAAAAATATTTTTTCTCTTATTTCTTAGCTAAAAACTCTTTTTCAGTTTCAGAAGTCAATTAGAATTTCACAATAACTCTTCAGTTAGTTTTAAAATATACAGTAACAGTTTGAAACCCTTCAGTTCCACTTCAGAATATACAGGAACAGTTTGAAACCCTTCAGTTTTATTTTAGAATATACAAAAACAGTTTGAAACCCTTCAAATTTGTTTCAGAATATACAATAACAGTCTAAAACCCTTCAGTTTGGCTTTAGAAGTCCTCAAAAATTTAATAGTATAAATTGGTGTAAAATTTTCGGGTATAAATTACATAAGTGACATTATCACATTACAAATCAACTTTTATATAATAGAAGCTATGGAAAATAAAGCATCAAATATTCAATTTTCGTACCTAGGATTTTGCCAAAATTTTCTGACGATAAACGAATACCAAACACATGCATTTTCATGAAATTAGAGGTACATTTGCCAGTATATACTAGTAAATACAAAATTTGTTCGATTAATCAGGAAAAACAGGCATTATTTATAGTGAACATACAAAACTATAGATTTAAAGCATAAATACCATTTTTGGGATACAGAAAAGTTGTAAAAACAGAAAATAGCATCCGAGGTATAATTGCCTGAGCTCAATTTACAGTTACCATGACTCTGATCGAGACTGGACGAAAGTCTTTTCCCTTTTCTTCTCTTCCCTCTCCTTCCCTTTCTCCTTTCCTCTCGTTGCTGTCGAGGGCTTGCTGAAATAAAACCCCAAAATCACCTTTAAAATGCAAAGGAAAAGAAATCACGTGAGTTGTCTTGTGACCGGTGCTCGAGTGATAGTCGGGCGCGCTTCGAGCACCCGATTTTGCTAAATCTACTCAGGTGGTACCTCGAGCGCCACTTGAGCGGTGCATTCTTCTAATTGGGCCCTAGTGGTGCCACAGGCATCACTCTAGCACCGATGCCCTGGGGGCTTAATCCACCTCTAAACTAAATTCCTCCCACATTTTTTCTTAATCCATTCACCTTAAACACATTTATATCAATTTAATAACCAAGAATTATCACATTTTTGGGATCGGGACCTCACATTTTCCCTCACTTAAAGAAATTTCATCTTCAAAATAAAATAGAGCTACATACCTCGAGAAAACTAGTGGGGATATTTGCTTTGGATTTCCTCTTCACGCTCTCAGGTGGCCTCCTCCGATAAATGATTCTTATAAAGCACTTTTACAAAAGGAATGGTCTTAGTGCATAACTTTTGATCTTTTCGATCATGAATCTGTATTGGCTCCTCAACATAGGATAAATTATTATCAATAGTTAAGGGCTCGTACTCAATCACATGTGCAGGATCGTGGACATACTTTCGAAGTATCGATACATGATACGTCCATCAGACTAGGTGGTAGCACTAACCGGTAAGCTACCTCCCTGATCCTCTTCAGAATCTCAAAGGGACCTATCAACCGCGGCTTCAGTTTTCCTTTTACCCAAAACGTATACGTTCCCTTGGACGGTGAAACTTTTTTAAAAATAAAATCCCCTACCTCAAAGCTCAATTCTTTCCTCCTCTGATCTGCATAACTTTTCTGTCTACTTTGAGCAACCTTCAGATTATCATGTATCAGTTTAATTTTTTTTGTAATTTATTTCATAATTTTAGGGCCTAAAATCCTTTTACCCCGGTCTCCTCCTAGTGAATTGACAATCTACATTTCCTCCCATACAATACCTCAAATGGTGCCATGCCGATATTAGCCTGATAGCTGTTATTATATGCAAATTCAATTAGTGCTAGATAATGTCCCAAGTCCCTTTCATTTCAAACAGCGAGGTCCTCAACATATCCTCAAGAATCTGAACGGTACGCTCTGATTGGCCATCCATCTGGGGTGATACATAGTACTGAACTTCAACTCCATTCCTAGTTCCTTATGCAAACTCTCCCAAAATTTCAAGACAAAATGGAGATCTCATCAGACACAATAGAGGCAGGAACTCCATGGAGCCTCACAATTTTATTTACATATAATTGTGCCAGTCTATCAAAGGAATATGTTGTCCTGATCACCAAGAAATAGGCTAATTTTATTAGCTGATCAACTATAACCCAAATGGCGTCATAATTCCTAGGAGTCCTCAACAAACTAGATACAAAATCCATAATAATATCTTTCCATTCCTAACTCGGAATAGACATTGGCTGTAATAACCCAGAAGGCTTCCTTCTTTCAGCTTTTAGTTGCTAACATATAAGGCATTTCTCCACATAAGCTATAATATCTCTCTTCTTATTCCTCCATCAGAAAGTTTTCTTTAAATCCTGATACGTTTTATTCATCCTAAGGTGGATGGTATACCGAGACCAATGAGCCTCTTTCAAAATCTTTTCCTTCGGTTTCCTATCATCCGGTACACATAATTGGTCTCTAAAACTCAATACCCCATCAATGCAAACATCAAAATCAGCTCAAGAATCCTTATTCAGACCACTCACAATATCCACAAGAAACGGATCATTAACATATTTCTCCTTTACCTCATTAATTACCTCCGATTGGATTTGAAGATAAGATAGGAGCGTCCTATCACCCCGAGCATAACATTGGATATCACACTATTTCAGATAATCCAACATTTCCATCTGCTTGATTTGAACATAGCCACATACCCTGATCGACGGCTTAATACATCTACAACTACATTTGCCCACATTGGCTTGTACTGTATTTTACAGTCATAATCTTTAAAAAAATCAAGCCACCTTCTTTGCCTCATATTTAGTTCCTTTTATAAAAATAGATACTTCAAGCTTTTGTGATCAAAATACATGAGGAATTCTTTACTATATAAATAATATCTCCGAATTTTTAAGGCAAACACCACAGTAACTAGCTCCAAATCGTGGGTCGAGTAGTTCCTTTCATGCACTTTCAGTTGTCTAAACCCATAAGCTACAATTTTGCCATGCTGCATCAGTACACAACCCAAACCAGCCTTAGAAGCGTCACAATATACCTCAAAACCTCCTAACCCTTAGAAGCGTCACAGTATACCTCAAAACCTCCTAATCCCTTTGGAATGATCAATATAGAGGCGGTAGTCAGGCGATCTTTTAACTCCTGAAAGTTCAAATTGCATTCCTCAATCCATTCAAACTTGACCGCCTTCTTCAGTAGTTGAGTCAGAGATATATCAACTGACGAAAAATTCTCTACAAAATGCCTATAATAGCCTACCATGCCGAGACAGCTCCTAACCTCAGTCACAGAAGTTGGCCTACTCCAATTTGTAATAACTTTTACCTTCTTTGGATCCATAAAAATACCACTATTAAAAATTACATGCCCTAGAAATATAACTTTTTTTTAGCCAGAATTCACATTTACTCAACTTAGCATACAATTTTTCCTCGCAAAGCACTTGAAGTACCATCCTCAAGTGACTTTCATGCTCATCATAATCCTTCGAATATACTAGGATATTATCAATAAATACCACCATAAATTTATCCAGATATAGCCTGAACACCCTATTCATTAGGTCCATAAATGTAGCAGGGGCATTCATAAGGGCAAAAAGCATAACAAGGAACTCATAGTGGCCATAACATGTCCAAAAAGCAGTCTTAGCCACATCCTCTGGCTTAATCCTCAATTGATAATAACCAAATCTCAAATCAATCTTCGAGAACACCCGAGATCCTTACAATTGATCAAATAAATCATCAATACACGGCAAGGGATACTTGTTCTTAATCGTAATTTTGTTTAACTCATGATAATCAACACACAACCTCAAAGACCCGTCTTTCTTCCTCATAAACAATACCAATACTCCCCAGGGAGATACATTCGGTCTGACAAAACCCTTATCTAATAGTTCCTGTAATTATAATTTCAGTTCTTTCAATTCTGACGGGGCCATACGATAAAGGGCTTTAGAAATCGAGCTAACTTCAAGAATAACTGCGATTTCAAACTCAATTTTCCAATGTGGAGGTAATCCAGGTAATTTCTTGGGGAATACATCCTCAAAATCACAAACAATAAGGATATCTTTAACTGGCACACTATGACTCCTAGTGGTGCAGCCATATGCCAGGTAAGCTTTACACCCACTTTTTATCAAATGTTTGGCATGCAAAACAGAGATTAATGTAGGCACCTCCTTCTTCCTAATGCCTTAAAAGAAAAGGGGTTTCATTTCAAGAATATCAAAACAAACTATTCAGAAAATAATCAATACTGGCGTGATATTTAGCAAATTCATCCCAAGAATTACATCAAAATCACTCATATTCAACAACACCAAATCCACAATTAAATAATTTTCATTCACCGCAATAATATATCCAGGATACACAACATCAGCAATCACAAAGGACCTAGTGGGCGTTGACATAGATAATGCATAATCTAAAACACATTGGCAGATATAATGCAGCATGCAAATTGTAAATAAATAAAGGAGTGGGTAGACCCCTAATCAAATAATATAGAAGCAGGAACTCCACAAATAGAGAGGGTACCTTCCTCAACGTTTGGAGATACTTACGGGTCCTAAATTGTCACCGCGAAGGCCTTAGCAGAAACGGTAGGCTTCTTTTCTTCTAGCCTTGGAGACAATGGGCAATCTTTTACCACGTGGCCCTACTGTCCACATCTAAAACACGCTCTCGATACTTTGCGACACTCTTGCCCTGTATGTTTTCTCCCACAGAAAGTGCATTCAGGGGTTGATACTCTAGAACCAGTCACTGACTTAGCTGGAATGATGCCCTTTCCCTTATCAGCTGTTCTTGCTTTTTTGGATGGTTCAGAAGATCCTACATTAGATCCAACACTAAATCCCGCCCGGCTAGCAGTCTTGTTTGCATAAAATCTCCCTGTCTCCACCTCCTTATAAATCACCACCCTATCCAGAATTTCAGTATAAGTTTGAATCTTCATAATTGACAGAGACTTTCTAATATCGTCCCGTAGCCCTTACTGAAACTTTTTTACTTTCCTTAATTTATCCTCCACATAATAAGACGAAAATCGGGACAACTTAGAAAATTTTACGTCATATTTCATTACCATCATATTTCCCTATCTCAACCTCATGAACTATTGCTCCTTCTGATCTTGGAGATTTGATGGGAAGTATTTCTCCATAAATACGTTCTCAAATATCTTTCATATGATTTCATCATCAGGAACTCCTAACGCCCTCCTTTTCATACTCTACAAACTATCAGCTTCACCTTCCATCTTGTATACTGTGAAGGTGACCTTCTCTTGATCAGTGCACCTGTAATGGCCTAGATCCTAGAATATAGAAAATCCTCGATGTCAAGTTAAAATTACCTAGGAAAACGAGTTAAGGATAGTAATCCGGTCAACGAGTGTTGACCGGAAGGCATGATGAATGAGTAATTCGATCAACGTAAAATGTTGACCGGAAAATGTGAATGGAAGGAAGGACGGTAAAGAGGAAAGTAATCCGGTCAACGCCAGTTAGTTGACCGGAATGTATTTAAATGAGAAATATAAAATCGGTCAAGGTCAGTTGACCAGAAATTAATATGGAAACTCTTTGAAAATGTAGAACCATAAAATTAAACTCTTTGAAAAAGTAGAACCATAAATAACCTAGAAATTTAATAAGGAAACTTTTTGGGAATGTAAAGCCATAAATAACATACTCAAAAATATTCCCCCACAGTGTGGCTAAACCGTAACGACGGCCGCCAGACCCAAGGCCTATAAAAAAGAACTAGAGGGCATGAGAAAGAGGCACGTAATAGAGTTTTCTAGTAAAAGGAGACCAAAAGTTCAAGGCACAGTAAAAGAAATCTAGGCAAGAGTATTCACCCTGTTTTAAGTTCATGATTATGCATGTTTACAACGTTAGTATATCTGATATTTTTATAAACTTATGTTTCAGTATGTATGAAGTTTGTTCTGCTCCTTTGATTTAAGGAAGAATCGTTCTTGATCGCATTTTAGAAAAAGAAACCCTGATATTCATGATGTTCGGCTTTATTCTGCTTGAAGTATGATTATTTATCGATTTATATGAACTTTGATAATTGCATACTTAAAGAAAAGACTCCAACCCTTGAGAAAAGACTTTCGATTTTGTTAAAAGAAAGGTATTCGGTAATTGTCCCATGAAAATTAAAATCGGTTTTAAGAACATATGTTTCGAAATCGGAACTTGTCCCATGAAAAAGAACTCCGACCGTTGAGAAAAAGCACTCCATCCTTTGTAGAAAAGAACTCCGACTTTTTGAGAAAAGAACTCTGCCTTCTTGAGAAAAGAGCTTCGGATTTTTTTAGAAAAGAACTTCAGCCTTTTGAGAAAAGAATTTCGCTTTCTTGAGAAAGGAGCTCCGATTTTTGAGAAAAGAACTCCGGCCTTTTTAGAAAAAGAACTCCGACCTTTCTAGAAAAAGAACTCCGCCCTTGCTAGAAAAGCACTCCGGTTTTTAAGAAAAAAGATTTCCTACTTTGACAAAAAAAAAGACCTCTGACTTTTGATCAAAGAATTTTCGACTTTAAGATGATTAAAAGGCTATACGGACTTCAATTGTTGAAGTTAAAGAACAAAAGCTATAAGAACAAGGAAAAACGTCTGTAATCCGGATAGCAAGTGAAACTCTACGACTTTCAACTTTCAAACTATGACGGATGGCCATCAAAAGACATGAACTAAGAACCGAGTTTCCATTAAACTTACCGTTAAAGATGGATAAAGGATATTGGAGTGACACTCGAGGACTGCCTCCTGGTGCGACAGACCAGATTATTCACCATCGAATAACCTCCGTCAATGGCAACACAAAGCAAAGTCCATAATTAATACTTATGGATTCTACAGAAAATCCGGCAGAGTTTCCTCTGCAACTGGATGAAAATCAAAAATACAACCTGCTTAAAAACATCCTGTACAAGCACACAACATACAAGAGGCCTAACATAGAGCCTACAACACACCACACAGGTTCACAATACCGTCATATCATCCATAGCTCTAATACAGTACTCCTACTCTACCGTATTAGATCTAGAGAGATGCCATCTAATATGAAACAAAACTCAAAACATCGATACAAGTGCGGAAGCATACTATATCATCATAATCTGCGGAAGCATACAAAACCATAAAAATAATAACAATAAGCCACATCCAACCCTGAGTGGCTGTTTACAATCCGATACAACACTATGGCCAAATCCTCTGCGCACTCGACGTCCAGCCAACCTGTTCAAGCAAGCCTCTCCTTGTTCTAACTATTAGGCGTCGGCTAAGTGTTCTCATCTGGAAGGAAAGTAATAACAACAAGAGTGAGCTTACAACTCAACAAGTATAATCATACTCAATACTTGTAGGCATATAATAGAACAACTGGAAGGGGGGAATACAAGTAATCTCGATAATCATGAATCAAGAGAGGGAACAGGGAACATCTGGAATCACTGGATTCTCACGGTTGCATCGATTAGGCATTATTCATTTTCATTATTATATCATCTTTGCGGACCCCGGCTAGTAGACCGTACTAACCAACGATGCGAGAGAACGAGGACAGGAATGTGTTTGCTACACATTCTAAAGCCACGGCTACTATTTTAGGTCGGTAGCACACGACCCTCGGTTGCATCCATGCAACAATCACCAAGACGACTACATCTCAATATGTAGCGTCGACCGACACGCCCCACACCCCCGGGGACCAGGGCAATCCTCGTTCTTCCACAGTAGTTTCCTAGAGCGTACCATATACATCACCCGCTCCCACGAGCGGCCAGAATACGTGGCCAAGTATTCCTCGGGTTCACACCGCGATGGACATGGTATACTAAAGAATACTACCCATATGACTCAGGGTCCTAGTTTCAAGGTTAGGTTCAACACTTGGAGAGGGAAATCCACATTTGCCACACACGATCAAATCTCGGGAAATCTCATTCCCATCACATACATCTCCATCCGGGAGATCATTCCATCATAATGCACAATGTGGATTCCCTTCCATTTACTTGCTCGGTTCACAACTTTCTATGGGACTCAATCCCCTTATTCTTAACAATACATTCCAAATTTACAAGGGACATTAGGATTTCTTACCTCCGATGATCACATATCACCTTAGAAGCCTCCGGGACTCATTCCCCGCTTCTGGTACCCAAATACACATTTTTGAGGCTTACACTTTAACACAACATTTGGCATAAGTTTCATCACAATTAAATAGAGGCAAAGCATGCAAATTTACACTTTAATCTCGGGTGAACAGTGTCAGGGGGCTTTTAGAGCATCCGGACGCCGCAAACGGTTCGATACTTGTGAGATCGGACGTCCGGTTGATACATATGCACAATTGGGACATGGTG
>JAODPA010021605.1:0-12947 GCA_025585075.1 Nepenthes mirabilis | reverse complement strand
ATATTATTAGCTTTAGACTTTAGTTCATATCATTTTCTAACATGTTTTTTAACATATATTTGCATATGAAATTATATATGTATTATTGAGTAATTGATTAACTCTTATTTTTATTTTGCTAACCCCTTTAGATTAGCAGGTTTGGATTACCTATAGGAGTTTTGAATCAAGAGATTTACTATTCGAATATTAGCTTAGTAGGATATAACCAATTCAATATTTTAATGTAAATTAATATTTTGAGACAATAATCTTTCAACTTTTAATTTTTCGATATGTTATTGTATCCAATCAATAATGTTGTTTAAAATTGATTTCTTAATCTTTGAAAGTTAGTCTTAATATTATGGTATTAGTATGACACTTTTTTCTTATAAATGGTTTGAGGTTAAATAATTGTCAATTTTGATACCACTTGTATGTGTGGCAATTGGATTCTATGGTTTCAAAACTATATTATTTCAAATTGTTTAAGGATATTTAATTTGCACGTTTGCAACCCAATATTATTTTAAATTTTATTTATTCTGTGGAATAACCAATTAAATTTTAAATCTTAAAGATTTAAAATCCAACTTAAGTTAATTATAGAATAAGAAATCAATAAATTTGGTTTTGGAAATAAGGATCTGATAATAGGTCTCAACCTCCCCACTCAACCTACTAGGCCTAGTAAATTTTCTCCCTGACTATATTAATACTTTTTACTTTTTTTTATTTGTTATTAAAAAAAATTTACTAATTTAAGTATTGGAGAGATCCTCAAGAAAATTTATACATTTGAAGCACAGTCTTCAAATGTGCCTTATGATTATTATAATTTATCAAGTAAATCAATATGTTATCGATAAATACCATTACAAATTGATCTAAATAGGACTGAAATATCTGATTCATTAAGTCCATAAAAGTTGAAGGGGCATTAGTAAGTCCAAATGGTATAACTAAAAATTCGTAGCGTTCATACCTCATTTGGAATGCGGTTTTCGCCACATTCTTCTTCTTAATCTTTAATTGGTGATATCCTGAACAAAGGTCAATTTTAGAAAACACCTAAGCCCCTTGCAATTGATCAAATTAATCATCAATCCTTAGTAACAGGTATTTATTCTTGATGTTGATTTTATTTAACTCCTGGTAATCAATACACATCATTAATAAACCATCTTTCTTCTTTACAAATAACACCGAGGCACACCACAGAGAAACACTCGGTCTAATAAATCTCTTCTCTAATAGTTCTTACAATTGCTACTTTAATTCTTTTAGTATTGCTGATACCTTTCTATACGATGTCTTTGAAGTCGGGGCTGATTTGGGAATAATTTTAATTTCAAATTCAATCTCTCACTAAGGTGGTAAGCCAGGTAAATATTTAGAAAAAACATCCTCAAATTTATTAAATATTGAAATATCCTTCACCGGTACATCATGACTTCCAATTGTGTTGGGATAGGCTAAATAAGTCTGACATCCATTTCGAGTCAAGTGTCGGGCAAGTAAAGCAGAAATCAAAGCGTGCATCTCCTTTCGCCTTACTCTTTGAATGTGAAATGGCTCATATCTCGGAATAATAAAATAAATTCTTTTATGAAAACAATCAACAGTAGCATAGTAATTTACTAACAAATACATACCTAGAATCACATCAAAATCACATATTTCTAACAAAACCAAATCTATAGCCAACTGCAGCCCATTTACCTAAACTACATATCGCAGGTACATAATATCTATGATCACCGATGATTCCGTAGGTGTCGATATTATCAAAGAAAAATCTAAGATCCTCGAGGGTGATACTAAATGACGCACAAATTTATGAGAAACGAACGAATGCGTAGATCTTGAGTTAAATAACACATGAGTTGGAACATCACAAATAGAAAGAGTACTTTCTGCAACATTCAGTGATACCTTCACATCCTGTACCGTGATTGTAAAAACTTTACCTTGAATAGTGGGCTTTTTTGTCTCTGCCTTTTTATGAGGACAGAATTTAATCAGGTGACCCGGTTACCCACATTTTTAATAAACTCCTAACATTTTATAACAAGGCTGTCTCAAATGTGATTTTTCACAATAAGAGTAAACAGTTGCTGCTATCTGTGGGCTTGGTACTGTCTGAACTGTAGTATTGTTCTTCCCTTTATTTGTCACATTAACTTTCTTGGCAAGTCCTCCTGCTCTTGAACTTGAACTCGCTCCCAAATCTCCACGGTTTGCTATTCTCTTCTTAAAATATTCTTCTTTCTTGAGCTCATTCTTGAATAAAAGCGTCTGGTCTAACACATTTTCATAAGTTCGCAACTTTAAAGTCACCAGCTGTCTTCTGATTTTATCCCTCAAACCCTGCAGGAACTTCTTAGCCTTTTTGACCTCATTCTCGACCAGGTAAGGAGAATAGTGGGATAATTCTGTAAGCTCTACATCATATTCTACTACCGATTGGTTCCCTTTTCTGAATTGTGTAAACACTTCTTTTTTTTTGTTCCCGAAGTCTCATGAAAAAATATTTTTTCATAAACGCATCCTCAAATATTTTCTAAATAATCTCATTCTGCGGCACTCCTATAGCCCCATCTACATTGCCCATTAGTGTTTAGCTTCTCCTTCCAGTCTGTAAGAAATAAAGGTTACCTTGTCCTTCTTGGGACAATGAATGACAGTGAAGACCTTTTTAAGCCTTCGAATCTATGTATCTGCCTTTATCGGATTTGGATACTTAATAAATTTAGGTACCCGTTAATTAGTAAATTTATCGTAAGTTGTGTTCCGGGGTTTGTTGGCGCTGGAGTTGGAACCAGTGCTAAATTATGCCGTTCCATTGATTCTATAATATTGGTCATTCTTCCTAATAGGTTCAAGTACTCTTCCTCCCGATCCAGACATACACCAGCACGAGTATTCCTTTTTCTTCTCTCAGCAATTTCTTAAATCCTAATGGCAAAATATTAGCACTCAAATTAGATCACCACATTATAGCCAATAGATAGTCAACCTAGTGCCGGACTCAACAGCTTAAGATTCAACTATAACTAACTAATCCTAACTTAAATCATTCTAACCCAAACCTAAGCTTCCGCATCAAGATCGTTTAACCTAAGGCTTCTTCTTAATTATGACGGACCGTATTTTTTTCTACCGAAAATCTAGCAAAGTACTGTCTGTAATATGGATATTCGTCAATACAAAAATATGTACAATCTCGTGTATAAAATAATCAATATCCAAATATCCAAACATCCGACATCATATAGTCAACAACATACAAAACCATACAGGATCCAATTGCCACGTATTATTCATAACTCAAATGCTGTGTATCTAGATACAACACCAGCCAAGAAAGATGTCACTAGGTAATTATTACAAACCACAATAACCTGCGAAAGTATAAACAAATCTAAATGATAGTAGAAACTAAATTATTTGATCAATAGCATTATGTACAATATACATTAAGATTCTGAAAGAAATATAAATATATATATAATTTTTCATGATATAAATAAAATTACAAGTTCTAAGTTATCAACATAATCTTCCATATCTAAGTCTAAACCACTTCGAATCTCTACGCTGTCCTATTGAGCATATCAGACCTGTGCTAAATTGGAGACAATGAGAAATAAGAGTGAGCTAATAGCTCAATAAGTACAATATAATCAAGACGATAAGTAATAAAAGCAAAATAAAGTAGGAGGGGGCTATACGAGTACAATTAGGATGCGTGAACATACAACGTGATAGATTATGTATTTAGGACACAATTAACTTTTTACATTTTATTCTTCTCTTTGGAGATATAAATTATGTATAATTACTTATATTTAAGGATTAGGGCTAGTAAACCTTACTACCTAAAGGTGTAGGAGAACGATGAAAGGAATATGTTACTCTACACATTCTAAAGTATAACGGTTATATTTTAGGCCTACATCTGCTCGACTATCACCTACATGTAAGGTCTGTAACTACTCGACCATCGGCTATATTTAAAGTTTGCAACTACTCAACCATCATATATGCCTCCACATGTATCCCCGAAGCCCAAAGGAAGTCCTCGTTCTTCCACAGTAATATCTTAAGGCTTACCAAGAGTTCACCCGTTATAATATGCGGTTAGGATAATCATTGAGTCACCACTATAATACCAATGGCATGCCAAGGGCTATTACCTTTCATAACAAATTCCATGGTTCTAATTTTATGATTTATTATTCTTTTGAGAAAATGTCTACCATACTTCATTCACAATATTTCCATCCGGAAGAACAATTCGATCACATAACACATTATGGGTTATTCTTTGAATACTTGTACGATTTTTATCTTTCTTTCGAATTTAAATCTTCTCATGACTCATTTTACATATATGAATATCATAAATATAGTGAAAAATAGAGATTCTTACCACCGAGAGGTAATTGTAATTTAGAGGTCTCCAGATCACATTTCCTTCACAATTAATTAATAAACATGATTTTTGAATAATAATTAAACATGTGTAAATATACATGCAGTTTAATTCACAATTAGATAATGCAAAATTTATATAAAATTGACCAATTGGGCTCCGATAAACAGTAACCGTGCATGAATAGTGCCCGATTGTGTATATCGGATAATTATAAAAAATTCGGATATTCAACGGGTAAATTATCAAATTCAAATCATGGGCAATTATATTATCAATTCAATTTTATGCATAAAACTTGAATTATGTGCTTAAACGAGGTCCGGGTGCCGGTCTAAGGTTTCACAAATGAAAATTCATATAAATTCACCAAATCGGATATCCAATCGATAAATTAATTTGTATAGAATATGAGTAATGATATTCTAGACCTAATTCATGTAAAAGCCCCAAAAATCAGAGGACGAAACCACCTAGACATGGGGTTAGGATTTTAGTGCGAAAATCGATCGAAATTCACAAATATGGACATGAAATTCATATATATGTATAATCAAGTTATGGGCATCATAAATTCATGCATCAGTCGGATATCAGGATAATAGTACCCGAAGGGAATTGAATGAAAATCAAAAGGAATGGAAGAAAATGGTATGAGTGTACTTATTTTGACTCAATTTAGAATTTCTCCAACTAGCTCGAAGCCGGAATTAAACCCTAGAGCCTCCATTTCCTCCTCCTCTATCTTCTCCACGCATTCTCTCCCTCTCCTCTCTCTTTTCTTTGTATTAAAATGACCGTTGCGAACCCATACACGTTTTTATATGCGTACCGGTGCTCGATCGGTGCCCAAACGCTCATCGAGCGCCAAGAGAGCCAAAGGGATGTGTTCGAGCACACATCGAGCGCTTCTCGGGCAAGCATGCTCTATTTTTCCTGCCCAGGCCGTGCCTCGAGCGCTCATCAGGCACGAGAATTCTATTTTTTGCCCTCGGGTGGCACCTCGAGTGCTGGTCGGGCACGGGTTAGACCCATATCAAGCCTGCATCAAGCCAGCTTCACGTTTTTACCATTTGGGACCCATTTAGACCCTTCTAACCCAATATTTTATATAATTGGATTCTAATTTTGATTATATTAGTTTAATAAGTTAAGATTATCATAATTTAAAACTTGAAATCTTATTCACGGATTAACATTTCACCGTTCACAATTTCGATTCCCAATTTTGCCAAATTTGAATCTTTGGGCTTTTCAATTCGATTCCTCCCATATCCTTTGACCTCGATTCACTTATTTTAACTTAATTACTTTTCAATTACTATATTTTAAAATCCAGAACCTCACCATTTATTTTATCCATATCCTTAAAATTGGTACCTTATAATTCTTCCTCACTTATAGAGATTTCGTCCTCGAAATTTAACGAATCTCAAAACTTAACAATAGGGGATGGTACTTCCGGATTCACCTCCAAATTCCCAATCACTATCTTGGTAAGATGATTATTCCTAGAGAATTTTAATCATTTAAATCATCATGATCCTCAACATCTAATTCTTTTTATTTAAAATTGAGATTGAAACCTTATTATAAGACAACCTCTAATCTCCCACAATGGTTAGGCCTGACCATGATCCTACTTCCTCTTTCATCGGTACATGGGAGATATCACGATAATCTATCCAAATTTAAAAGTAAACCTAATTATTTGCTAACCTTCCGATTTAATACAAAATTCCAAACAAACCAATAGGCTCTCACCTTGATACCTCCTATGCCTCGAGAAGAATACTTTGGACCTTAATCTCATTCCAATATTTCTATGCCAAGGGCTACATGCTTCTACTACGCTACTTTAATTAATCGTTATTAGGACATTAAAATTCTCCTACAACTCATATTCAAAGATTTTCATCGGATACTTAGGTTACCTAACAGCTATAAACCTAAGAGAAATTCCACATTTACAGATACAATTAAGGCAAGGCCCAAGTTATTCCTTAAATTACAATTAACTTAAAAAATCTAATTGAAGCAATCACCCAAAAATGTCGACATCAGCTCAAATTACCACCGAGACCTCAAAATTCGAATGTTAAGAAAACTTACCATCTTGTTCGCATGTCGATGAGCCAATTTATTCAGTCCAATTGTATTATCCGAATTTGATATAGCTAGACTATCCTAACAACCCCAAAATAAAACCACGACAGTTTGCTTAGACTAAAATTCCATAATCCCAAAAATACCGATACGACTTTTCCTTTCAAAACCAAGAGCAAAGCACCCAATTTGCTTGAATATTAGGAGTCACTCGAGATTCATCTTAAAACATCTCCTATGGAAAATCACGACAAATCCCAACCGAAAATTCCTAACGTCCGATTATTAGTAATAATGTTCACCTTCCTTGAGGGATACCGAAATACACCTCCTAATCCTTAAGTAGGTTAACCCGTTTGCATGGTCGCATGGTTATTTCTTCTTATGAGACAACCTCTCAATCTTTTAGGATCATTAGACAATAACTATTCTATAGGCAACCCTATAAATCTCCAGAGTAAGGACCTCAATGGCTAACCCCAAACTATGGATAGGTGATTCCGATCAGAGACTTTTCCACTCTCATAACCAAGACCAACCACCCATACAGGTCACGAGAAACACAATCTTAGAGCTTCTTCAAAAGGATCACATTCTACCGTAACTTATTAGACCCGTCAAGGTCAACCCAAATAATAAGGTCGACAAGTAATCCTTAATCCCTCGAAAACTACTCTTGCATGACCCATTCTGATGGATACTAATTGTCTCCAACCAAATGCCTCACGACGCTGCAATCATCAAGAAATACTTATAGAATTACTCTTCCGGCTTCAACTAGACTGAAGAAAACCATACACCTTCGAGACCTCAATCAATCTTTCCCCAAATTAGCCATCGCTCCAAATTTTAAGGAATCACATTCTTACTATAAGAGAAACCACATACCCAATATAACATTTCTCCTTATTCCTTCCATACTTAAACACATGGCTAACCGTCTTTCTCAATCCATGACACTATCTTCAAGTGGGGCTCACACACACTTTTAATTCGAGGAATTCATCAATGAGGCCCTTCTAAATGCACTGAATTACCTCACGGCAAAATACTTAGTCAATGCTTCATCAATTCTATGCAGAGTCCTCGAAATTGGTGCCAATCCTAGCACAACTCCATAGCAACCATCAATTTAACGATTAGGAGATAATTCGGCTAATACATTATCTAAAAAACACCCTCAAATACTTACATAGTCCAATCCCCTTAGTGACTACAAAATAACGCCCAAGCATGGTCTTGCACGTTAACTAAACTTGGTACTTATGTTCATTAAGCGACTTGTAGACAAAATGACACTATCTTGTCGCCACTCCATCACTATGCTTTATATTCAAAATTTCATAACCGAATGGCAAGTATCATGTCTCATCACCACAATTCGAGCTAGAATGGCAATTCACCAGTCAAAACATCCTCAAGGTTATAACGAGCCTTAGCGCCAAAAGACAATCAGTTTATCCCTACCAACCATATCTATAGTCCCAAGAAAATGTCACTGATCTCAATGCAACTAGCAAGATCTATGATTTCTAAATAAACAAATAAGCTTAGGAAATACCAATAAATCATAGATTATGGATTCCAAAATAACACATATACCAAAATATCAATATCTAAAAACCTTATCTCCTACCACGATGGACGACACTCCTATACTTTGTGCTATCATTGCGAAGCCTCAATTCACGGTATTAGGCTCCTTAATCATCCAACCATTGGGATAAGGGCAATCCCTGATCATGCGGTCAAACTATCCACAATTGAGACACGGTCCCAAAAATTCAACCGAAACAAGACATTCATCCATAAAGCATCCATAACCATATCTGATAATATCTTTTTATCCTCAAGACCCATGATCTTTTTCACATTGGCTACCGAGGTTAACTTCACCTCCTATCTTACATGGGACAATACTTCCTTAACCTCTTCTAAACATTGAGTCACCATTACCGCCACCTCAATTCTTAGGACCTGTATCCCAACCCCAATGGGATCTGAGTCACCCAAAAGTTTAGGTATTGAAGCATCACTAAGTTAATTATAAGTTGACATCCTAGGACTTGTTACACTAGAATTGACTCGAAGTTATCCTGTCTTTAAGCTATCGATTCACCTAATCCATCATGCTTGATCATGTTACTGAAACATCCTTTCTTAGCAAATTACTACCCCGATGACTTCAATCCAGAACCGATCAAGCCTAAACTTCGAACAAAAACCAATTAATATAGGCCTTGAATTAATATTGATTAATTCGAGTACTAAGTCAGCACTAATTAAATTAAAACCTCAAGATATCTCCCTACAGCTCCTCTCAACCTTATGGTCGACCACTACCACGAGTAAACCCTTATCTAGGAGCCATTGTGATTACTTATACATTATCCGAAGGCAACACAATATGAGTTAGGTCGCGCTTTAGACATTAACGATGACTTTGTAAGCTAGACAATCAAACTCATTTTTTTCTATCTCTAACATAGTTCAAGCCTAAACTAACCAACCAGGATAACTAGTACTATCTAATCTAACTTAATTTGTCATACACCTATATCTACTTATTTGATCAATCTTAATCTATCCTAAAGTTTCGCAAGCGATTCATTTCAAATATAAGACATCTCTTTTCTCTGATATCAACTGTGATGGATTGTATTTTTTTCTGTCGAAAATGCGGTAGAGTACTGTCGGTAATACGGACATTCACCAATATAAAAACCTATACAATCTCCTATAGAAAACAATAAAATCCAAATATCTCAACATCCGACATCATAAAGTTAACAACATACAAAATCCCACAGGATCCAATTGCCACATATTATTTGTAGCTCCAACATTGTTTATCTAGACACAACGCCAGCCAAGACAGATGCCATTAAATACCTGTTATAAATCATAATAACCTATGGAAGTATAAACAAAACCAAACGACAGTGAAAATTAAATTATCTGATCAGCAGCCTTATGTATAATATACAATAAGATTTTGAAAGAAATATAAATATATATACAATTTTCCATGATATAAATAAAATTACAAGTTCTAAGTCATCAACATAATCTTTCATATCAAAGCCTAGATTACTTCGAATCTCTACACTGTCCCATAAAGTATATTAGACATATGTTAAATCAAAAATAAGGAGAAGTAAAAGTGAGTTAGTAGCTCAGCAAGTACAATATAATTAAGACGGTTAGTAGCAAAAGCAAAATAAAGTAGGAGGGGGCTATACGAGTATAATGATGATGCGTAAACATACAACGTAATCGATTATGCATTTAGGACACAATTAAGTTCTCGCATTTTATTATTCTTTTCTTTGGGGATATAAATTATATATAATTACTTATATTTGCAGATCATGGCTAATATACCTTACTAGCTAAAGTTGTGGGAGAACGAAGAAAGGAATGTATTACTCTACACATTCTAAAGTATAACGGCTATATTTTAGGCCTACAACTACTCGGATATCGGCTACATTTAAGGTCTACAGTTACTCGACCATCATATATGCCCCCACATGTATCCCCGAGGTCGAGAAATAGTCATCGTTCTTCCACAATAATATCCTAAGACTAATCAAGAGTATCACCCGTTGTAATACGGGTTTAGAATAATCCTTAAGTCACCGCTATAATACTAATGGCATGCCAAGGGTTATTACATTTCGTAACGAATTTCATTACTTTAGTTTCATAATTTCTTATTCTTTTGAGGGGAAGTCCACCATACTTCTGACAATATCTCCATACAGGAGAACAATTCAATCACATAACACATTGTGGATTTTTCTCCGAATACTTGTACGATTTTTATTTTTCTTTTGAATTTAAATATTTTCATGACTCATTTTGTATATACGAATATCATAAATATAGTAAAGAATAGAGATTCTTACCATTGAGAGATAATTATAACTTTAGAGGCCTCCGAATCACATTTCTTTCACAATTAATTAATGAACATGATTTCGAAATAATAATTAAACATTTGTAAATGTACATGCAGCTTAATTAACAATTAGAAAATGTTAAATTTATGCAAAATATACCAATTGGGCTCTGATGAATAATAACCACACATGAATAGTGTCCGATTGTGCATATCGGACGAATCTCAAAAATTCGGGCATCCAACGGATAAATTATCAAATTCAAATCATGGGTAATCATAATCTCGATTCAATTTTATACATAAAACTCGAAATATGTGCTCAAACGAGGTTCGGTGTGGGTCTAGAGTTTTGCAAACGAAAATCCACATAAATCCACCAAATTGGATATCCAATCGATAAATTAATTTATATAGGATATGGGTAATGATATTCTAGACCTAATTCATGCAAAAGCCCCAAAAATAGGAGGCCAAAACCACCCAAGCGTTGGTTAGGATTTTAGTGCGAAAATTGATCAAAATCCACAAATACGGATATAAAATTCATATATGTGTATAATCAAGCTATGGGCATCATAAATTCCTGCATAGGTCGGGTATCGGGATAATAGTACTCTAAGAGGATCGAATGAAAATCGAAAGAAATGAAAGAAAAGGGTATGGGTGTATTTGTCTCGACCTGATTTACGATTTCTTCAATTAGTTTGAAGTCGAAATCGGATCGGAGAGCCTCCATTTCCTCCTTCTCTTTCTTCTCTGTACATTCTCTCCCTCTCCTCTCTCTTTTCTTTGCGTTAAAGTGACTGTTGCGAACCCAAACACATTTTTATATGCATATTAGCGCTCGAACGTTTGTCGAACTCCAAGAGACCCAAAGGGATGCGCTTGTCGAGTGCCAAGAGACCCGAAGGGACGCGTCGGAGCGCCCATTGGGTGCTCATCGGGTAAGCATGCTCTATTTTTCCTACCCAGGCCGCATCTTGAGTGCTCATCGAGTGCGAAAATTCTATTTTTTGTGCCCAGGTGGCACCTTAGACACTAGTCGGCCGCGGGTCAGGCCTGCGTCAAGCTTGTAGCAACCCAGCTTTGCGTTTTTGCTGTCCAAAACCCGTTTCGACCTTTCTAACTCAACATTTCACATTCTTGGACTCTGATTTTGATTATATTAGCTTAATTAGTCAATATTATCATTATTTAGAATTTGAAATCTTATTCACAGATTAACATGTTACGGTTTACAATTTCGATTCCTGATTTTGTCAATTTCAAATCTTTGGGTTTTTCAATTCGATTACTAGCATGTCCTTCGACCTCGATTTACTTATTTTAATTTAATTACCTTTCAATTACTATATTTTGAAATCCTGAACCTCACCATTCATTTTAACCATATCCTAAAAATCGGTACCTTATATTAATATTTTTCTGATACCACCTGTGACGTCCCAGGTCCTCATTTCTGTCATTAATTTGTTATCACAATTAATTAATGATACACACACATATATATGTAAACATACATAGGATCTATACAATCGTCACGTCATCAACGGCTCCAACTCTATATTATAGGAGTATGACATCGGATCTCATTGAAGAAAGATATTTGCTGAAAATCATCAATCAAAATAACTCTACCATATCCTGTATAAGCATATATAATATCCATAAAAATCTGTAGAAGTAATACTATACTAATGCCATCAAACTTTAATATACCATTCCATACTTTCAAAATTTTACATATATTCAGTATATCAAAATTAGAACGATAAAATCCTTCTTCCTATGCATGAGAAACAAAACTTCTAATTTTCATTCCTCTTCATCTGGCATTTGCTCATGTGAAACATTTGAGAGTTAATAAAAATAATAAAAAAGTGAGTCAATTACTCAGCAAGGTATCCTATAGAATAATAACATGCACATTTTACTTAAAATATATTATCGGAAGGAATATGAGTCATAATACATACATAAGTATAAAACATTGATATAAAATATTTTCTTTTTTATCTCATTTTTTCACTGTCTGAATCATCAAATACATCAAAACTTATTATCTTTAGAAAATAAGGTTAGTAGACCTTACCAACTAATAGAGTGGACAATAAAAGAAAGATTATACATGTTCCCACACAATTTAAGACCATAGTATCCTATTTAACACCCGAACGTGGACAGTATTACCTATAACTCAGTAGACAAGGCCAAATATCCGCTTTTATATTCCCTGCTGTTACAATGGGGCACTCCTCGATTTATCATTACAATATTCTAAGACATATTGAGAAATATTACTCTCTGAATGATTCCTCGGTGTAATTTTTTAATTTCTTAACTTAAGAAAAACTCTACACTTTATTTCTTTGTTCTTAATTATCACTTTTTTAGAGAATAGTTTATACTTAACAGAGTTATAGAGTCCATTTTTTTTTCTTCTTCATTATGTCATAACATTTTTATCATCATAATAAATCCATAATGTAAAATTTGGACAATAAATCATGCAGT
>JAODPA010021594.1:0-12947 GCA_025585075.1 Nepenthes mirabilis | reverse complement strand
GGACTGCCCTGGTACCCGGGGGAATGGGGCGATTTACGGCACGATGTGCACGACCCCCCGGATGGGTCGTAAAAGATAATCCCTCACGGCCTTAGATCATGTGGAGTATCATGATCATTTCCTCGTTCTCTCGCATCGTTGCTAGTACGACCTACTGGCCCTGGTCCGCAAAGATTAAAGTAAATTGATAATGCACTAAAACATGTTCAAATGGCAATTAAATGTTCCAAGACATGATAAATGGCAAATTGATGCTTCTAAATGTTCCTTTCCTCTCAAATCTCATTGTATTTCTAATGCTTGTTGCCCCTTTTCATTTTCATGTTCATGTTTCTTCATCATTGAGAGTGACGTATGATTATACTTGCTGAGCTATAAGCTCACTCTTGCTGTTTGTTGTTTTTCATTCCAGATGAGAACACTTAGCCAGCGCCTGATAGTTAGAGCAAGGGGAGAGACCTGCTTGGGAGATTAGCTGGACGTCAAGTGCTTTGAAGATTCGATCCTTTTATTGTAATGAAATGTAGCAGCCACTCAAGGATGGATGTGGCCCATTGTTATTTTTATGGTTTTGTTATACTTTCGCAGTTTATGATGATAGTATGCTTCCGCGTCTGTATTGATGTTATGAATTTTGTTTTATATTAGATGGTATCTCTCTAAATCTAGTACAGTAGTTAGGGGTACTGTATTGGAGCCATGGATGATATGGCAGTGTGTGATCCTGTGTGGTGTGTTGTAAACTTGATGCTAAACCTTTGATAGATGTATACTTGTGCAGGACCTTTTTGAACAGGTTGTATTTCGGTTTTTAATCCAGTTGCAGAGAAAACTCTGTCCAATTTTCTGCAGAAATTTATAATTCCATTGGGCATTAATGATATGTTTATTGATGGAGGGTTATTTAAGGAAAATAACCCGGTCCGTCACAGGATGGCAGTCACAATTTAGCAAATCGTTCCCAAAAAGGTAGTTGCCATGTGATGATCTTTATGATCACCCCAACAAAGGAAGGAATATCCCCAAGCAGTCAGGGTTACCATACAAATCCCATATGCAATCATTAAGACAACTCGATAGATTCATTAGGGCAACCAACAGCTGGTCTTAGCACCTAATGAAGGTTGAACTGACTCCAACACTATAAATATTCCTTTGTCCCTATGGGCAAAGAGAGAGATCACTGGTAAGACAAAAATAGGGAGAGAAAAGGAGAAGAAAATGAGAAAAAAGAAGGAATGTATAGAGAGAAGCCTCGAAAGGCATGCCCACTCCCTTCTTGTCTCTAGGGAGGCCTTATTCTCCTACTCTGATTGATAGTTATACAACCCTGTATTGCACTAGTTTGGGCATTAGATTGATCCATACTTCGATCACGTACCCCTAAGTAAACGGGCAGGTAGAGGTCACAAACTAGACCCTGTTACATAACCAAAAGGCCAAATTGGAGGACGTAGGGAGCTCATGGGTAGATGAACTACCCTCTGTGTTATAGTCATACTGGACAACTCCCAAGGAATTAACTCATGAGATTCCTTTCAGACTTTGCTACGGGACTGAGGTTGTGATCTTGGTCAAGATCGGCCTCCCAAGTCTCCGAGTCAAAGCCTTCGTCTCACAAGGCAACTCCCAAAAGATCAGGGAGCACTTAGACCTATTAGAGGAAGCTTGGAATGTGGCCAGAATTCACTTGGCCACCTACCAATAGCGAATCGCCTGCTATTACAACAAGAAAGTAAAAGCATGGCAAGTAAAAGTTGGAGACCTAGTCTTGCAAAGCATAGAGGCATGCGCAAGACAGCTAACAGGAACAAGCTCTCCCCAAATTGGGAAAGCCCGTTCATCGTCTCAGCCATTCTATGAAACGGAGCATACAAGCTCCAAACTCAAAACGGCAAACTAGTTCCACAAATGTAGAATGCCATCAACCTAAAGCGTTATTTCCAGTAAGATATTGCCCCAGGTCTAGGTAGGTCATGTGTATGATCTAAAGCCTGCTTGCAATAACATACGATTGTTAACAAAATATTTTCTCTTTTTGCATGTTGTTATGTTTTGCCTCCTTTTCTTTTTCTCATATGTATATTTGCGTGAAGATTGTATGGAAATGGATGACCTAGACTACCCCTAAGTCAGGCGGGTTTTCATTCACCTACGCCTAAATCTTGGCTCCATGCCAAATGGTTCGTAAGTGATCGAATTAAACATTGGTCCCATTCCAAGTGGCCCGTTATCGGTAGAATTAAACCTTGGTCCCATATCAATCGGCCTATAACCAGTTGAGTTAAACCTTGATCCTATACCAAGTGGCCTATGAGCAATTAGATTAAACTTTGGTTGCATCCCAAGCAGCCTATTTGCAGTCGAACACAAAACCTTAGGGGGTTTTTACGGCACACGTACAACGACCTCCTCCCATAGGAGAGAACACAGTCAGTCTATAATAGTCGATAAATCGGGACAGAGTGTAAGAAAATGCACGCTCCAACAAAAAGGCAAGACACCCAGAGTAATAACTCAGGTGCCGCCACTTGAAACACAAACACGATCAAGCCAATAAAGAGAATGCTCATATTCAAGAAATTTATACAACACCTTGTGCGGCAAAAATGCACTAATGAACCCTTAAGGGCATTCAAATGCCCCACATAATCAAGGAGTCACTTACACCTATGACTCATCTTGACGGCTACCTGAAGATGAGGGGTCCCTTGGGGGACGCTTCACAAGCCTACCCCCACGACTGATCCGATATCTAATTAACTTCGATTAGTGAGAGGCACCGACATTCCTCGAGTCTAGAAAGTTGACAAGAAAATGGGAGTCTACCAAGGAAACGATCCTCCTGCTGAAGTGAATCCAAGCCTGGAACCGCTCTTCTAGGACAAGAGCCACCTCTTTGGGGCAAAGCCTTATCCTTAGCTTACCTTCAAGAGCCACAATCCTCTCTGTGGCCCGTGCGTATGCACCAAATACCTCCTACAGCCTGGCTTTAGACTCCATCAGGGCCTGGTCGAGATAGTTGGCCAATGCTAGGCTTTGCAGTGCATCCCCAACCGCTGCATTGATGCGACATTCTATATCCTCTGCCATGAGATTGGCTTGAGCCTACACCATTTGGGCAATCTCATCTCCCTACAATGATAGAAACTCATCCAACTCTCAAGGCCTCCTTGTTGGCTGGCAAGTGAAAAAAGGAGTCAGCAGAGGGAAACTGCAAATGGCCAATCATTCCTTTACGTGACTAAGCAGACATACCTGATGAGAGGGGCCAATAGATCCATGGAACAGAGTTAAACTCGGGACACCTTTGGTATCGAGATGTGGAATGCCTAGATGGTTCCATTCCTCATCCATGACCACATTGGCAAAGTCCCCATCGTTGATCTCACTCCGCATCCTCCAATCGCTACTGCCCCTTCAGAGGAGGATTCCAGCGTAGGAGGAGAGGATGCCTCCCTTCCCAAACCAAGCAAAGTTGGGATATCGATCATATTCTCATCTACCATTATGAAAGTAGAGGAACTGTGGAGGAAAGCAGTGAAGCGAATCATAGGAGATGCCGCACTTATATAGGCAAAATTTCCCACTGTAAACAGTGTCGCAATGAAGTTCGAAGGGACGTGTCGCTTTAGTGTGAGGCGACACGTGTCTTTACCCTATTGAACCCGCCTGCAGCACATGACAACAAATGTGACGTCACTTATTTAAGTCATCAGTATGTGATGGTCAAAGTCTAAATATGACCAGTGCAGCCGCATAAGCATGACAGACTGGCCGGCCGACCGGCTCAAAATAAAAAGAGAGGAGCTGGACAAAGGCAAAGAAATTGGCGCATTGATGGAATAAATTTCTTTCCATTAATAAGGGCTCAATATACAACGAATATTACATGAAAAGGAAAAACAAAATACAAAAAGTTCTAGCTAAGGCGTGGGTCCACTAGGAGGGTGAGAGGAAGGCTCCCCTTCGACCTGGGAGTAGTCGACCAAGTCCTTGTGCTCCGAAGCCACACTGTTCATAGGGTCAAGAACGCCAACTGGGAAGCTGAGTGACTCCAAGGATACAATCCGCATGTAGAGGTTGACGCCTTCCCAAATTCTGGCTTTGAACAATGGGCTCACTTCCTCCGAGCACAGGTTGATTGACATCTCAACTTCCAGCATGGTGTTCTTCGCTGGATGTTCACCGGCCTGCCACTCAGCCTTGGTGGCCTGAGCTTCCAAGCTTCCCAGTCTATATTTTAGCTCTGCTAACTCAGACTTGAGAGCAGCAGTCTCCTCCCGATCTTTTTGGGCCTGGGTGGCAATGGCGCTCAAGTGACTCAAGAGCTCCATCAGTCGAAAAATTTCCTCCTCCATTTCGTCAATCATTTTTGCCCATTGGTGTAAGCCCTTCATCACCACTCCAAGTATCCTCTGGTCCTACAATTTTAAAAAGGCAAGGACAAAGATAAGTCAAACCAAGCCGGCGGAATCAAAAGAAAGAGGAAGTTTCACTTGAGAGTTTTTCGTTAAGAACTTGCACTTCTTCTTTCCTGCCAGTTCCTACGACTTCGGGCTTTGCTGTGGGAGGTCTTCTAATGGGCCAACTGGGAGACTAAGTGTGGTTGCCTTATGAGCTAACTCTGCAATGATCATAGCTCCTACAATGACTCTGGCTCCCTCAGTAGGAACCTCCACTGGAGCGGCTTCCATGACGCCCATCACCATAGGACGTAGTGCAACGGGGAGAATGATGACACCAGCATCTGCTGGCTCTGCCACTAATCCTGCAAGCTCCCCGGCAATTAGCTCAGTAGGCTACTCGATGGCTGGCTCCACTAGCTCTTCGGCAATAGCCACCAATTCCACGGGTGCAGCTGGCACCATAGAATCACCCAACAACGGTGGCTCGACGCCAGGCTCTCCGGTGGCTACTCCCTCAACAACTTCCAAACCCAAAAGACTGACGGGAGTCTCCACCACAGAATGCTCACCAATGCCTGCCAGGCGCCCATCCATGTGATAATCAGACTCGGTGGAGGACGAGGAGGAAGGCAAAACAGGTGTAGCTCACATCCTTTTGGGGATTCTAGGAGGATCACCAATAACAAGAGCCCCAACCTTCCTCTTGGGCTACGATGGTGCCGGTGGGGGAGCTTTGGACTTCTGAACTGGTGAAGGAGACCCCAATGAGCCCACCTAGCCTCCTCGTGGGACACCAAGTGGCCCCTCCTAAACTCATGAAGGTGCTCCCGCACCAGCTACAATAAAGGCTCCACGGCCTCCACCTTTGCTTTAAAGGGCTTCATGGTAAAGACCTTAAAAACATTGTCCCAATCTTTGGACAAGGGCCAGTCGTCAGAGACCCTTACGTAGAAGAACTGGTCTTTCCAGTTCTTCATTGACTCATATATTGTGCTGCTGATGTGTAGCTCCCTAGGAGAGAGCAAAATCCAATCTCCACTCTAGGTAAACTAGAATATAAGCCTAACGACCTCCACAGTCAGCATTTAGGAATGATGTTGGAGGAAAATACAAAGCGAGCAAAGATAGTGCACTGCATTCGCGTGGAACCTGGTGATAGGGACACCAAATGTCATGAAGATGCAGAGCAGCTCCTCATGAACCGGAAGACGAAGCCCACTCTGCAAGTGAGCTCATTCACAGTAATGTACCCCTCAGGTAGAGACCAAGCCCTATGAAGCATCTCATGGACTGTGAACACAATGGAGTTTGAGATGTTATACTGCACATAGAGGGCTTTAACATCACAAGAGTTGAGAATGGAGGAGATTGCGTTAATAGTGAGTGCCATGTAAATAGAAAGGCACAGGAAGAAGAAGACTCAAATAGTTGTAATGCGATGAAGGAAGGAGGAAGACTTGAACCGTCTTGTCATTTTTATAAAGGTTGCCACCGCTAAAGTGAAGCAGCGCATCAAAAAGGCAAAGCAATCATAACGGACACATGTCGATTTTGGAGAAGATACAGTCAAGTCATATTTTCTATCATATTAATTGCTGGAATTACAGCTACCCTCCGCAACAACACGTGGCAAAAAATAACGAGTCTCTTAGAGAAGCGGGAGTCTCCAAATGGCTCTGCAACTCTTTGAGTGCCCAACTAGCGGTAGAATAAAATAATGCATCAAAGACAACCCCCCATGTTCACCGGATTCAAACCGGTTAATGAATCCGGTCAACCTTCATCCTGTTCTTTGGATTCAATCATTACGGTTAACGAATTTGATCAACCTTCATCTCTGCTCTGTTCTTCGGTTTCAAATATTATGGTCAACAAATCCGATCAACATTTATTTCCATTCCAGCTGTGCCTCTCCCTAGATTCAAACGTTTCAGTCAATGAATCTAGTCAACCTTTATTCTATTCTCCAGATTCAAGCAATACGGTCAATGAATTCAGTCAACATTCATTTCCATTCTGTTCTTCGGATTCAAGCAATATGGTCAATGGATCCGATCAACCTCCATTCCGGAGTGCAAAATAAAAAATAGTGGCAGCAACAAAAATAATAAAGTATGCATGGTAGCAAGAGACAAGAAGCCAATTATTCGCATAAACAACTGCAAGTTTCCTCATTAACTTTTTCTTTACAAATTACATAGCCAACAGAGACCAATACATGATAGTAAAGACAGAAAGAGAGAGAGAGAAACATAAGGAGGCCACCAACCCTTGAAGAGTTGTCAAGATTTGAATGTGAGAAGATTTAAATCCGAATTCAGATTTCAATAATAACCACCCCCACCAAAAGAGGTGACCAAAGCAACATCCTATATGAAAAGGAGTGACCAATGTGACGGAACGGGCCATTAATCTTTTAATAGCCTCCATCAAAGAACATTTAGCCAGGATAATCACCTCGGCCCATATAAATGGGCAGACTTTAAAGAAATTTTCAATGGTTACACAGGATCAAAATTGGCCGGTCATCAAGTCGGCCTACTCTAGGTTGGTCACATGCGACCATCCGAGATACTAGGTCAGTCGGTTAGAAGGCAAAACCAAATACGTATGAGATACTACTAGGAACCAAAATCATTTACCCCATAAAAATTCAACGGAAGTATTAAATTTTTTATTAATTCATACAACAGTATTGTGCTACAAAATTTGCATAATGACCGAAAATTTCATCATGGCTGATCAAGTACTACTATAATGAACCAAGTCGGCCTTCCTACTTAGCTACCTTGTCCGACTCTACTCCATTTCGTCCGGCATAAATCCTTGGTTGTCTGAAAATAAGAAAATAGCAAGGAGTGAGCAGATTGCTTAACAAGACACCAATAATCAAATACATGAATAAATACAACTTTGAAACAAAATCTAAGATACGGAATGAAGCATAAAACACGGACAGTCATTTTTCATGCGAACTAGTTTCCAAAACTAATTTCGATCCAAAACCAAATTTTCTTGTTCGGCTATATTTTAGGCCTACAGCTACTTGGCCGTCATATATCAGAAATGGCTATATTTTAGACCTGCAACTACTCGGCAATGACACATCAGAAACGGCTACATTTTAGGCCTGCAACTATTTGGCCATCATATATAAAAAATGGCTACACTTAGGGCCTGTAGTTACTAGGCAATCACATATATAAAACGGTTACATTTAGAGCCTGCAGCTACTCGGCCATTAAGAACTGTTTTTAAGTGTCAAAGACTAAAATTCTTAAACATGCAAACGGGTGAGATCTTTAATTAAGCAAGTTGATATTTTTTGACAAAAATTAAATATGCAAGATAACTTTTTCATGCACTGTAGTTCAAAACAGAAGTAATTCTAACAAATTTTCAAGTGTAATTCGTAGAACAAAAGCTCAACATATATGCTATATATGTATTTTCTTTATAAATCACGAGAAGTAATTATCATGTATTGTGTTGAGATATAGAAAAGAAGGGGGTCAAAAACCATGATACCAATAGATTTTTAGACAAGGATTATTAATAGCTAAGGATAAAATGTAGGGCACACTTGCCTGATCCAGGGCTTATGAATTCCCTTAATCTGGAATCCTTTCTCTCCTTCTTCTCCTTCATGCTTCTCACAGATTTCATACTGCCCCTGTAACCTCTCAATCGGTATTTATAGGCAATGGGGCAAGTGAGAGAAGGTGGAAGTAACTCACCTACTTGGTACTTCTTCATATTTCTTTTTCCACTCAATCTTCCTTTCTGAAAGGTCAACAGAGTAGGTCACCTTCTTTGTACTTCTTTTCCCACTCAATCTTCTTTTCAGAAAGGTCAACAGAGTAGGTGGAAGTAGGATATGGTTATAAACTGATTCTGCCAATCGTCTTTCTGCCTCTTGCTCTTGCTCTCTGAGTCCTCAGTCTCCTTTATGAGTCCTGGGCCTCATTCTAACTTCCTTGGTCTTTTTATGAGTCCTTGGGATTTTTATCTGATTCTTTTCCAAACAACATCGATTGTTTTCTTGATTTCCAAACGTCCTTAATTGTTACGGTTCATTGACAGACCACGGTTGATGGTTATTTTGGGTTAACTTTCTAACTCCAGTCAACAATATATTTCTGATCAACACAAAAATTTTGGTCAACACAAAATTTTTGGTCAAAACTATATTTTCAGCCTTCATGCTACCTCGGTTGATTTCTTTTTTTATTGAGGTTGAGAGTGACTAGTCCCGAAAACTCGGTTCTTACAATTCTCCCTTAGTTATGAAATTTCGTCATTAAAATTTAACAATACTTATATATACACATACCTGATGAGAATAGTTGTGGGTATTTACTCCGGATTTCTACTTCACATTCCCATGTGGCTTCCTCAACAGTGTGATTTCTCCATAAGATTTTTACTAGAGGGATGGTCTTGGTACGTAATATTTGATCCCTTTAATCAAAAATCTGCACTGGTTCCTCAACATAAGATAGGTTTTCTCCAATAGCCAGTGGCTCAGAATCAATTACATGTGCTGGATCATGGATATATTTGCGAAGCATGGATACATGAAACATGTCATGAACCTCAGCCAAATTTAGAGGCAAGGCCAACTGGTATGCTACTTTGCCAACTTTTTCCAAAATTTTAAAGGGTCCTATGAACCTCGATTTCAACTTTCCTTTAACCCCAAATTGAATTGTTTCTTTGGATGGTGATACCTTCAGAAATATAAAATCACCGATTTCAAACTTTAGCGTTGATCTTCTTTTGTTCGCGTGGCACTTCTACCTACTTTGACCTACTTCTAATTTTCATGTATCAACCTGATTTTCTCTACTATTTTCATAATAATTTTCAGACCAAATAGTCGTCTATCTCCCATTTCTTCCCAATGAAAAGGCGATCGGCATTTCCTCCTATATAAAGTTTCAAATGGTGCCATGCCAATACTTGCTTAGTAGCTGTTATTATAAGCAAATTCTGCCAGAGCCAAGTGATTATCCCAGCTACCCTTCATCTCCAATACTGAGGCCCTTAACATGTCTTCCAAGATTTGAATGGTGCATTTCAATTGACCATCTATTTGGGAATGATAAGCCATGCTGAATTTCAATCATGTCCCCAATTCTCAGTGTAAGCTTTTCCAAACTTTTGAGATAAATCTTGGATCTCAATCGGATACAATTGAAGCTGGCACACCATGAAGTCTAACAATCTCATTAATATAAAGCCTAGCCAATTGATCCCGAGAGTAGGTCGTCTGAATTGATAAGAAATGGGCAGACTTGGTCAGCCTGTCAACGATAACCCATATGGCATCGTGGTTCTTCAGAGTTTGGGACAAGCCAGATATAAAATCCATTGCAATGTCCTCCCATTTCCAACTTGGGATGGGCATTGATTGCAGTAACTCAGCTGGTTTTCTTCTCTCAACTTTCAATTGCTGGAAGATATGACATTTATTCACAAAAGCTACATTTTTCTTTTTCATATTTCTCCACAAGAACAGTTTTCTTAAGTCCTGGTAAATTTTATTAATTCTATGGTGAAGTGTATACCTGGTTCGGTGGGCTTTTCTCATAATTTTTTTCTTAAGCTCTTTATTTTCAGGTACACACAACCGATCCTTAAATCTCAAGACTCCATTAGCCCGAATATTAAAATCCACTCTGAAGTCCTCCAAGTTTCCTGCATTCTCTAACAAGAAAGGGTTATTCACTTGCCCTTTTTTGATTCTCTGTAACACCTCCGGCTGCACTTGAAGATAAGATAGTAGCATCCGATTACCTTTAATATACTATTGAATATTGTAATGGTTAACACAATCCAGCATTTCTATCTCCTTAATCTGCAGTCTCGCCATAAACCTTGATGGGCAACTCAAAGCATCAGCCACTACAATGGCTTTTCCCGATTGGGAACGGATCTCATAGTCATAGTCTTTTAGAAATTCGATCCATCTCCTCTATCTCATATTTAACTTCTTTTTTGAAAATAAATATTTTAAGCTCTTATAGTCAGAATATACAAGAAATTTCTCACCGTATAGATAATGTCTCCAGATTTTTAATACAAACACTACGACAGCTAGTTCTAAATCATGTGTTGGATAATTTCCTTCATGAACCTTCAATTGTCGGGATCTATAAGCAATCATCTTCCCGTGTTGCATTAGAATGCAACCCAGCCTGGACTTAGAGGCATCACAGTAAACTATCAATCCACTTGATCCGTCCAGAATAATCAAAATTGGTGTAGTGGTTAATCGGTCATTTAGTGCTTGAAAACTTTGCTCGCATTCCTGAGTCCGTTCCTTGGATATAAAAAGGCTTACTTCTTGAAATAACAAAGTCTACCCTCTTCTTGAAATTAGGCATCTCTAGCAAAACTAAATCAACTAGCAATTGAGATCCATTAATCTCTATAGCACACATTAGGTACATAACGTCTGGAATCGCAGATGACCCCATGGTTGTTGAGACAATTAAAGAATAGTCAAGAATCTTAGAGGGTGAAGCATGGTGATGCACAAATCTAGGCAAAATAAATGAATGGGTAGATCCTGTGTCAAAAAGCACCTGGTAGGAAACACCACAAATAGCGAGATTACCTTCCACTGTGTCAGATGAGACTTCAGCCTCCTTTGCAAAGACTGCAAATGCATTGGCCAAAACTATTGAATTGAACTTTGGGGCCCGCTTCAATTGAGGATAGTTTCTTATCATGTGCCTCGCCTGTCGGCAATTGTAATAAACTCCCAACTTCTTGAAATAAGGCTTGCCCTCATGCAGCTTTCCATAATGAGAGCATGGGTTGGACGATGCCCTTGAGGCTGGAGTTGATTGGCCAAACTCCTTTTTAGACTTTGGCTGCTTTGCCTTCTTTGGGGGTCTCCCAGACCCTACACTGGGGCTGACTCTTGTGTTACTCCAGTTAGATCTCTTCTTGAAAAACTTCTCATTCTCCAGTTTCTTTTCATAGATGATGGCTCTATCAAATACTTCCCTGTACGTCAATAGTTTCAATGTTGACAGATGCTTCCTAATGTCATTCCTTAAGCATTGGAAAAACCTTCTCGCCTTCCTATTTTCTTCCTCCACCATATACGGAGTATAACAGGATAACTCCATGAACTTAGCGTCATATTCCACTACCATACAACTGTTGTGTCTTAACTATAAAAAAACCCCTCCTCTTTCTGCCCTCAGAGAATAGTAGGAATGTATTTCTCTATAAAGCCTGTTTCAAACATGGCCCAAGTGATCTCATTCTGTAGTACCTTGAATACTCTTTTCTGTATTTCTCACTAGTGATGGGCTTTTCCCTCTAGTTTATGAGTCACAAATAGGACTGTATCATCGGCAGGATATTTAATGACCGCAAACACCTTTTTAAGCCGTTGGATCCACGTATCTGCTTTGACTAGATCTGGTTCTCCCACGAATTCTAGCACTTGCTCATTGGTGAATCAGTCATAGGTTGATGTCCCTTGATCAGCAAGAGTTGGAGTCAAACTATTTTGTCCCATAGCTTCCATAACGTTGGCCATCATTCCTAACATATTCGGTACTTCGTTTCTTAGTCATGAAAATTACAAATAGCCCGTCTTCCCCTGCTTGCCATTCTTACATCAATTTCTGAAACAAGAGCAACTTGGTCAGATTATAATTTGGCCTACTAAGATACAATATTTTCTAAACACAATGTCCTGGTCCTTACTTAGTGCTGGCCTAATAGACTGGACCAGGATAACTAAGTCTTAGCTGATCTAACTTAATTATCCTATG
Organism: Nepenthes mirabilis; assembly: GCA_025585075.1. NCBI lineage: Eukaryota > Viridiplantae > Streptophyta > Magnoliopsida > Caryophyllales > Nepenthaceae > Nepenthes > Nepenthes mirabilis. The sequence continues at coordinate 739 of JAODPA010021594.1, read as the reverse complement.
CCTTCACCTATTCATTGATCGATCTTAATCTATCCTAAACTTTTGCCTAAATTCAGATAAAACTTAAGGCATCTCTTTTTCTGATATTATTTGTGACGAAATAGGCCATTAATCTTCTAATGGCCTCCGTCAAAGAACATTCAGTCAGCTGACCTGGAAATCGACTCTTCTTGGATGTTTCTCTGGAAAGGGTCTTCACTTCCATGCCGTGGCCAACATTGCTCGTCGGATTTGGCACCGGTTTGGCCTTTGTCATGTTGCGGAAGGATCTGATGGACTTTTTCTCTTTCGTTTTTCCTCAGATGAGAACTTAGCTGCGGTTATGGCCAGAGCCCCGTGGACTTTCCGAGGTAATCTCCTTTATCTTAAGCGTTGGCTACCGGGTATGCCTTTGGTTAGAGATCAGTTGAATGACTTCCCTGTTTGGATTAAACTGAAAAATATTCCAGCCGAGTTCTGGACCCCTCTTGGGATCAGTTGGATTAGTAGTGCTGTGGGTAAACCCCTCCACCTAGACTCATCCACTGCCCAACTGAATCGGCTGCATACTGCTCGTGTGTGTGTTGAAATCTCCCCTGGTGCGGTGCCCCCGTCCAAGATTGTCCTAAATTGCCCTGCAAATGGGATGGAGAAAGTTTCTGTTGTGGAGGTGGAAATGTCGGGCTCTCGGCCTCGGGGAAGCCGTTATCATGGCCGCTCTAAATCTGCTGAATGCAGTCAGGACAGAAGCCTGATGCCA